>JAVQJL010077074.1:0-22790 GCA_036024295.1 Nannoperca obscura
TGCGAGAGGGTGAACACCACAAGAGAACGTTATTTGAAATCCTCGACCAATTCTCTCTTGAATTCACTTGGTAATTCAGAATCAGAATCAGAATCAGAAATACTTTATTGATCCTAGACCCCAAATTGTTTTTGATACAGTTGCAGTGCTCAATAGAAGTTATTCAAAAAAGAATAATAATAATAAACAGTAGAATATAAACAAAGATACAAATGCCATTTCACCCAAGTTACCCAAGAGGATTGATGGAGTTATTGCACTATTAGAGTCCAGTGTTCTCCTCCACCCTCACATTGTCTGTCAGAGTGAGGAGTTGTATAGTCTGATAGCCACAGGCAGGAAGGATTTCCTGTGGCGCTCAGTAGTGCATTTAGGAAGGATCATCCTACTGCTGAAAGTACTCCTGTGTCCCATGAATATGTTATAAAGTGTGTGGTACTCATTGTCCAAGATGACCCTTAACTTGGACAGTGTCCTCCTCTGCAACACCACCGTCAGAAAGTCCAGTTTTACCCCACTATGTCACCAGCCCTGCTAATCAGTCTGTTGGTGTCCTCCACCCTCAGACCGCTGCCCCAGCACACCACAGCGTAGAGGAGAGCACTGGCCACTACAGACTCGTAAAACATCCTGAGCATCGTCCTGCAGATGTTAGAGGACCTCAGTCTCCTCAGAAAAAAGAGACGGCTTTGGCCCTTACATTTACATTTACATTTACATTTTAGGCATTTAGCAGACGCTTTTATGCAAAGCGACTTCCAAAAAGTAAGAGCTTTACATAAAGTGCATAGAATCATGGGCGAAAACAACAAGATATCGTATCGAAACTCCCACTTAAATCGTATTTTCTTGATGTGTGAAGATCGAAATGGATTTTCTGGGACAAACTAACGACTAAAATGTTTGTTTGTTTGGTGATTGTTTATATTTTTTTGCTGTTTTCTTTTTTTTAATAATAAAACATAACATTTCAAAGATGGGGCTTTCATTTCAAACTAATGCGTTAAGACAACTGTTGATCTTTTATTCCTGAAATATCCAAACACTCGAGCAAACACTCCACATACTTAAATAAATACATCTCAGCCACTTTCGAGTACATCATTACTATTTTATTGGATTGTAGACATGCGCTCGATTCGCAATTTTGATATTTCCAATATTCTTGAACGCGGCACAATAGCAAATAATTAATAGCGATTAATTCCTAAGTAGTGAAATGAATAATAATGCATTAATAGTGACCATATACTCCATGTTTCACCTCCTCCTGTGGTATCATCTTTATAATATTCAGATGATATTTGATGTTTGGGCCGAAGGAAATGTTTCTTTCCAGAATAAGTTGTCATGTCAACGCCGTGTTTTGCATAATTCATTTAAACACAGACTAAATGTCAGGCATGCAAAATAAATCAAGCGTGTTGAAGCAGTCAAATGAACGTTTAGGTTCAAGCTGAGCCAGCAGAGAGCAGCAGAGTACTGAAGTCACTGTGTTTGCTGCTCATACAGAAAAACACAGCACAGTGTTTTTAACTGGAACATTAACTGGAATTTTGTTTTATAAATATAGAAATAGAAATGTTTTAAAATAAAAATGCACAAAAAAGTGAGGACAGTCAAAGTATTCTCTCCGTCTCTACTCTAGTTTCTACTGTTTTAGTGTTTGTGTTGTATTTTTCTTTTTGAAGAATGAACCAGTGGCGATAAGAAACATCCTGTCACCTGTGTGCCCCAACAACAACAACAACAACAACAACATCAGCCCCATTAACACCCATTAAAACACACAGTCCAACTGGAAATCTGCTCCAGAGGAGACCACGCCCCCTCACCTCTCACCTGCATCAGTCCTGCTGAATCCTATCTCTGTCCTTTACCTGTGACACAGAGGACGCCACAACAACAACAGCAGCTACACAAACATGTTTGTATCCCTGCTGGACTTTAGCTGCACGGCGAGTTGATGGACTGCTGAGTCTGCTGAAGCTGCTGACGTGACTGAAAACATCTGTAGTCGTTTAATATTAGTCTGCAGAAAATACAGTTTCTCCACATCTGCACATTTTATTACCTCTTGTTTGTAGAGGAAATTATATTATTTTCTTTTCAACCCACAACAAGATTTAAATCCCAAACGGTGAGACTTGAGATCCTTCTGCACCAAACTGGGAAAACCATTTCTAGTGTTTTTAGTCTTTTTATTTGCACACGTTACACAGAAATAAAGCAGGTGTGACAAAGACAACAAGCAACAACAGGGGTTAGAAATGTACAAAGGAAGAAAATGACTTTACGAAACACACAGTTCATCAAACCAGCACACAATACAAGTACAGGGGGGGGGCAAGAAGGAGACAGCGAGCTGTTGATAAGGTGTACTTTTGTATTCCAGGTGTACACCACCATATCTGAGGCGATACTGACCATGTTTGTTTGTTTGTTTGTAAAAAAAAAAAGATGAAGACGGTCAAGATGGTTGTGGGGACCTTTCCTGAAATCCTTTCAGGGCCTTCAGTCAGACATTTTGTCTTCGGTCTTAAGTATGAAACTGAACTTCCCGCACCTCCTGGCATGACTCCAGGGACAACGTTTCCTTCCATACATGGATTCATCTTTTATTATGTGCTCCTCTCTCGTGGGTGTGCTCTAAAAACTCCTGTCAAATAAATAGTCTTAATAACTGATAGACGATGGGAGAGAAAGTGACAAAACAGATGTGAGAGTGTGATAGTTGATAGTTAAGTCAGATGCAGAGAGCAGTGTGTGTGTGTGTGTGTGTGTGTGTGTGTGTGTGTGTGTGTGTGCTGTAAACCCAGACAGGATCAGTAGTTCTTGGCGTTCCCTCAGCAACCTTTATCTGGACGCTCATCTTTCCTGCAGTCTTCACAGTGAGCAACAACCTGCAGAGTCAGTGCTCGTAACACAGTTATGCAACAGCGTCTGCAGCAGAGTGAACAGGGAGACCAAACTAAGTGTCGTGCAGACACACAACAGGAATGTTTCTAGCTTCTGGGAAAAAGTCAAACTCGACATACAACTTGTTTCTGGACTTTGTTTGTACTGATGTTGTGTGTTTTCCTGCGTACACCTGGCAGGAAACCAATTTCTTTTGGGATGATAATGAAGCTGAAGCTTTATAATTAATACTGACACATAAAACATACACATTTTCAGGTATTTCAGCTTAAAAACATACTATTATCAAAGTATTATTAGTAATATTATAGTACTATAACTTAGGAATACTATGCATCAATTGGTTAATTGTAATTTGAATGCACATTTTTAGAGAACTTGCACTAATAAAGTGCAGAATAGACTCAGGTAGGCCTGTTTTGTAGAGGCAGGATCATTAGCAGCCTGACAACAACCCCCCAACAGGTCCATCTGAGCATGCATTAAAAGTTACACCTTAGTTTTCATTTTACCTGTGCTTAACGAAACAGCAAGAGGCGTTTAAAAACAGCCTGTTTTTGTTATTCTTTAAATTTAAACTTTATTTAATTGCCATTTCATCTGTATGTGTCCATTGTGCTTCTCTTTTGTATTTTATTTTATGGCAGAATGACATAAAGTGCATCCTTATTAATATCACTAGTGTTATTATTTCCGCAGAATAACATTAATTAAATAATTACAACGATATTAGTATGTCCATAGTTTGTTTTTTATTTTTTTATTTTTTTGTCACTGGTGCTATTTGTAGCGCTATTGTGGCGCATGCGTGCTTCTGCCACAGTGTGAATGAAACACGACACGCTGGACGAAAGAAGGGATGCGATTGGTCGACCCTTTGACTTCTGTTGACGCAAGAAAAAGGCGGGAGCCAGCCCCCCCAGTCAATGGGCGGACTCTGCGATTGGTCGGTAGTAAAATTACGTCAAAGTGGTCAGCGGAGAGAGTTTGAACAGCCAATGACGGAGGTATTCCTGGTAGGGGCGTGGTCTTTTGTCATTCTTTAGAAAGCCGGCGTTTCCTTACCGGCATTTCAGTATTACACCGTGGAGAAGAAAGACCTCGGTGTGCTATTTATTTATTTATTGTAGTTTATTTTAAAATTTTCCGGAGCTGAGCATGCTCGGCCTGTGCCTTTACGTCCCGGTGTCTAACTCAGACCCGATTGAAGTGGAATATTTTGAGTCTAACGGACTGCCGTCGGAGCTAAAGTCTCTCTTTAACAAACTGAGCGTGTTCCTTCCGTCCCAGGAGTTTTCAACCTACCAAAATTGGCGAAAGGTAAGTCAAAAAACACTCAAAACTTAACTTTTTATTCATTTTAAATTACTGTCTATTTAGCTTTTGTAATTACCTACTTCTTTAAATCCCATTACCTCGACCCGTACTAAATCCTTTATTTCCGAGCGCCGGAAAGATTAGCTTATTAGCATGGGGCAGGAAAAAAGCCTTACGAGTAGGCCGCAAAGCTCACCGGCTTCCAGAAAAGTCAACACGGGAACGTTTCTTTCCCACATTTTTGTTTAAAACTTTGCTATAACTCTTGATACGTTAAAAAAACATTACTCTTTTTTAAGAAAAGCTGAAAAACTTCTTGTCCGTTCAATTTTAATGCCGTGAATTTTAAAAGCTAAACCGCCGCGGGCTGCGTTTCATTCATTTTAACGGAGAACATCCACCCTAAAACGGAATGTAAGCTATGCCGTCCCATTGCATGTGAATAGCTGTCATAAGCAAAGTGACAGGGGACAGTTCATATGGGATGAATCAGTTTGTTAAATATATTAAGTTTAAAAGTGTAAAATGGCGTCAAATGCTCAAATTAGAGTATTAGTTGGGAAATGCAAATAACTCTTGAGGCGTTGCACTTTTAAACTCATTGCTTTGCACAAACGGTGTAATTGTGCAAAATGCATGCATTTTAATTTAACTTAGTTTTAGTTAAGTGTTCTTCTCCCCTGAGGTTTTATCTTTTCTTGTGTGCAACACTGAACCTTGATATTGAGCTGAAAGACTGCACTGGGCGCAGACTTATGCAATCATCTGGATACTGACCTATTGCTCACCTGTCACAATTGTATCGTGTTGCACTGAGCCGAGGTTCACTTAATTATCTCTTTTTGTTCCTGAACTTGTAGCAATGCACAGATACTCTGTAAACTATTAATTTTGTGTCCATCTTCTGCCTCCAGCAAAGTCTGTCGGTCAACACACACATGCGAAACACCTGACCAAACCTGTCCTTGGTTCAGAAACGGCTTGATTTTAAATTCTTAACATTTGTACCATGGCATGCCCCTGTAGCCATGCTGTTAATCACTCTGGTAGTTCAGTGTGAGAGCAGAATGTCCTGCAGAGTAGCATTACAGTGTGACAGACAGTCATATGCTCAGGCAGCGGGTCAGGTATCAGCGCTGGAGGCCTGCCAGTGTCCTCGTCTCTTTTTAGCTCCACTGGTTTGAGCTTTAGACTGGATTAAAAATGTTGGCGGGTCGACCTGCAGTTAAGGTCAAAGATAGACCAGGACATTCTCGCCTAATTACCACCAGACGTCATTCAAGAGCAGCGGGGTTTGGCAAATGGGTCATAATGTTGTCCTGTTGAGTAATGGGACACAAGCAGACACACCTTCTCAAATCTCCCCATAAGTCATTTAATCAGAACATTTCAGAACTTCTTGTGCCTGCCTTGGTTAGTTTAATGTGTCATCACAGATGACTCCCCTGCATACCACTGCAAGAAGTCATCTGCAGCTGGAACTGTGGTTTCTCCAACATAAACACACAACCCTGTACTCATCTGTGCGTTCTGAAGCTCATTGCATCTAATACTATTTTGCAGAAAACCTTCAAAAGGGAAGACATTGACTTGGATGGACAGCTGGACTTTGAGGAGTTTGTTCACTTTCTGCAGGACTACGAGAAAGACCTGAAGCTCGTGGTGAAGTGCCTCGACAGGAAGAATGCAGGTACGGGCCCCCGGAGGAGCGCTTGGTTTCATTTTGTGTCAGCATGAGATGCTTTTTCTTAAACCGTGTTTCCCTCTCAGGTCAAGTTGATCCTCAGGAGTTCATGCAGTCTCTTCAGGACCTCGGCGTGCACATTTCACCGCAACAAGCCGAGAAAGCCCTTAAGAGGTGATTTCATTCAACCATTTCACCCACTGAAATCTTGGCCTGCTGGATTAAGCGGCTCAAAGTCTTACATTCTTGTTTGTTTTTTAAATTTTTTTATAGCATGGATAAGAACGGGATGATAACGATCAGCAGTGAAGACTGGAGCAACTACCCCTTGGTGGAGAAGACGGAGAACATTCCTGAGATCATCCTGTACTGGAAACACTCCACGGTCAGTTCAGAAGTCTGCAAACACACATTTTGCCCAAAGAGGGACACGTAGAGACAGTGGAGCTCCAACAATGGAGCTCTCCATCATTAGTCTGACAAATCTGAACTAACGTGGAAAGAACGAGATCGTTCCTGTCAGAAGCTGGTGTTGTGTAAATCTTCAGACGGCTTTGATCAGATAGCAGTAGTGTGTCGCACCTTCCTCCTGTCCTGGGGGAGAACCAGGGAATTGATAAGCAAATTCCATGAAAGGTTCAGTAGGAACAAGTCGTGCGTCAGCAATTAATCTTTATCAGGCCATGAAAGGAACAGGTCTGATTCCCGGAGGATTATCTCTGAAGGATTTGTCGAGCTGTTATGTAAAAGGGCAGCAGTCGGTCAGAGCAGGTGGAGGCTGCAGGAGGACGGCGTGGTCTCCAGTGTTGTGTTGACGGCGGCCGGCTGCAGCAGAGCCGAAAATAGAGCGGTCCTCCTGCTGGACGGGCCAAGCAACACGAGCTGCAGGATCATCACGAGTTCATGCAGGAACACTGAAACGTCCGGCCTGTGACCACGAGGAGATGGTTATTTAGGAGGTGGATGTTCATGCAGCTCAGTGAAGCAAACACGTGGTATTAATGTTGAGTTTCTACACGAGAAAGTGCTTTTATCATTCACACTCCTGATAAAGGGGACCAGAGGCTTTGTGTTCAGACAGATCCAGTTCTTCGCCCTTTTGTCCGCGTAGCCTCGTTAAAATTACAACTACGCCTCAGACTCTGAAGCAAAGGTGTCTGTTATTCTCCCGTCAGATGAATAAAATCTTGACCTGCTGTGTCTGAAAACAAACGCACAGGAAATGTTCTGTACGTGTGCAGAGCTGCAGTTTTCAGCAGCACAACAACGTTTACATCTTCTGTCACTAGATTGACTGTTCTTGAATGTACTAATAGTGCGTGTTTCTGGCAGATCTTCGACGTGGGCGAGAACCTGATGGTGCCCGACGAGTTCACTGTAGAGGAGAAGCAGACCGGGATGTGGTGGAGGCACCTGGTTGCGGGTGGAGGAGCCGGAGCCGTTTCCAGGACGTGCACCGCTCCCCTGGACCGACTCAAGGTCATGATGCAGGTAAGACGACCACGTCTACACATCATGTAGCTACGTCCTGGAGTCGGGCACCAGATTTAAACAGTCACATTTAGAAGTGGAAGCGTGAACGAGGCCCCAGCGGAGCCTCTTTCACAACAGATCTCTTAACGGAGACGGAACCTGAAAGCAGTTGCTCAAGAGGAGCTGCGCGGCTGTAAGCAAGTTAATGTTTAATGCACAGTGTGTACGAGCAGAGTCCAGGGGCCACTATCGACCAATGGCAGCTCTCGTACGGTCATCACACCCCCGACTGCGTCACCGTCAGCTTCATCAACAGGATGAAGGTCTGACCTGCGTCAGCTGGAAGCAACCTGCTCGACTTTGTGCCGCTTCGATAAGGAATTACACGCTTTAGTTATTTATTTCTGAGACCTAGTTGGCCGTGTGTGTTGGGAGGTGGGGGGGTGAGGGACCGTGGCCCACATGGCAACGTGCCAGATACGTCCCAGAATTCAGCTGTTGTCTAATAACGTCTGCAAATAGAAGCTGGTTTTCTGACTTCTTGTTCTTCTTCAGGTTTATGGATCCAGAACCAACAACATGTGCATCATGACCGGCCTGATGCAGATGATCAAAGAAGGCGGCACCAGGTCTCTGTGGCGAGGCAACGGTGTGAACGTCATCAAAATCGCCCCCGAGTCGGCGCTGAAGTTCATGGCGTACGAGCAGGTACGCCCGGCGGCTCCGTGGACGCAGCGATTCTGGCGCCGAGTTTCCTTCACGTCACTAACACTCGTCTTCTGTCTCCTGCAGATTAAATGCTTGATCGGCAGCGATAACAAGACTCTGAGCATCCTGGAGCGATTTGTTGCCGGATCTCTGGCCGGCGTGATCGCCCAGAGCACAATCTACCCCATGGAGGTGACGACCCGCTGCTCCTGCTCAACAAATCATACACAGGCTGTTATTAATACTGAACTGTTGAATCAAAGGGACCCTTCTGTGTCTCCAGGTCCTGAAGACCCGCCTGGCTCTGAGGAGGACCGGGCAGTACTCGGGTATCTCTGACTGCGCCAGGCACATCTTCAGGAGGGAGGGGCTCCGAGCGTTTTACAAAGGCTACGTCCCCAACATGTTGGGCATCATCCCCTACGCCGGCATCGACCTGGCCGTGTACGAGGTGAGCGCTGAGATCCGAGCGTTAAACTTCCACCTGGAGTCTTTTATCAGAGGAACTAACTCTGCATCTTTCCCCTCAGACGCTGAAGAACCGCTACCTGCAGCAGTACGGCGCCAGCAGCCCGGACCCCGGCGTGGTCGTCCTGCTGGCCTGCGGCACCGTGTCCAGCACCTGCGGGCAGCTCGCCAGCTATCCTCTGGCTCTGGTCCGAACCCGCATGCAGGCTCAAGGTGAGGCTCCTGAGAGGCTGGCGTCCAGCCAGCGCCGCTGGGGATGTCTGACGTAGATATTTGGTGTTTGTAGACAAACATTCATCTGAAGTGACTAAAGTAGGAGCAGCTCCTCCTGTTCGCATGATTCATGTACAGGGATCCACCCTGTTCCTGACCTGATGTGTATAAAGTCCGGCTGATTCACTCGTCTCAAACCTTCAGATCCAAACAAACATTTAATTAACGTTTGTTTTCATGAGTGAATCTGCGGCTTCGTTTCTTGATTAATCCACTGATTGTTTGTTTGATCTATAAATGATCAAGAGGCTGGAGTTGTAGTTTTGTCCACCAAAACGTCAAAACCCTCAAATATTCAGTTTGTTATAACCTGAAAGGTAAATTCTCACATCTGAGAAGCTCAAACTGTCACTTCTGCTTGATAAGTTCTTTAAAAGGATCCCTAAATATCAAAGAATCGTCCTTTTTTTTATTGAATAAAGGGTCTGTTTTCACTGTATTTCACACTAATATTTTTTATTCTCTGTGCAGCTGCGACGGGAAGCACCCAGCAGGTGACCATGTCGGGTCTGTTCAAGCAGATCTTGCAGAGCGAGGGCCCCACGGGGCTCTACAGAGGCCTGGCCCCCAACTTCCTCAAAGTCATCCCCGCCGTCAGCATCAGCTACGTGGTGTACGAGCACCTGAAGACGCACCTGGGAGTGACGTCGCGCTGACGCTCGCCCCGGCGACGTCTTGTTACACCCTCACCTACCACCACCCCTCCCCCCCACCCCCCTGCTCTCTCATAGGGCTAACACTAGAGAATCCCAGGGACCTTTTGGCACCTGTGGGGGTTCGTTTAGTCGACTCATTCTGTGAATGTCAGCTGACGAAAGACGAGAGGACTGTGAACGTTGGGAAGCCGAGGAGGATCTGGACTCTGTGAGCTCAGGTTGTCGACTGCTGCTATTTAAGTTTTAAACGAGTGAGAGACGAGCAACACGACGAACGAAAGTGTTTGTTTTGTTTTTTGGAAATCAAGGACCAAGTGTTTGTGCTCTTTCTGCCGTCTTGTGTGTTGGTGCCTGAGCAGACGTCCAGTTGTTTTTTTTGTTTTTTTTTCCTCCCCGTGTCGGTGTGACCGACGCCTCCTGTCAAAGCACTCGCCTGTAGGTGGCAGAAGAAGCATTACGAGGTTGTTGGTCGCTCGTTCTGCCTGGAAGAATAAATGAATGTGTTCCCAAACGAGAGGGTTTTGCACACGTGAGGTTGATCTCTCTCTCTCTCCCTCCACCCTTGTCCTGAGTGAGTGAGTGGATAACAGGATTTTCTGAATGACTGACTGTATTTATTTCCATCCGTCCTGTATTTATTGTTTTTATGGACGAGGGGGGGGGGTGTAATGCTGTTGTAATGCCGACACTCGACTCCCGGCCGCAGCCTTAACACGCGGCTATCGACACTAAATGACGAAACTGGGTTGAGTTTGTCACCGTTGCTGCTGTTTGAGCAACTGGAAGAAGAAGAGAAACTTTGTGCAAACGGCTTCAGATCATGTGTGTAGACGTGTTTTTGCCCTTTTGAAGGTAGAAATGTCTTAACGTTCACCTCAGGTTTAAAGGCAGATCATGGTTTAATTCACAGAAGAGCACTCGTGGTGTTTCACATTTATACTCAGAAAAACAAGGGCTTGAAAAAGAGGAGCTACATAACGCACTTTAATGGATGCTGCAAGGGCTTCTGGGTGAATTTCATATCAATCCAGGTGTTGAGATTGAATTCTTCTGAAAAGAATGAGTTTTAGTGTTTTTAATGGACCATTTTGATGCAAATAAATGCAAATTCTTCTAACTCTGAGTCTCATGTCTTCCCTTTTTGAAAAGAGTGTTTTGATTGTCCAGTAGGTTATGATGATGCTGTCACTTCAACCACAAACTACTGCAGCTGATGGTGCGTTCAGGAACAACTGGCCACAGAAAGCAGCTGGTGTTTTAGATGCCTTGAAGGTCACAATTGGGGCTCTTTGATTCTTGAGCTTAATGTATGTATTTCAGTGCCACTCTGCTGCAGGCGATCACGATCAGATGAGGGGTTGCAGGTTAATGATGCGTTTAAGTTTTGTCACTTTAATTAAGATTTGTCGGTAGCTTTTATGTCAACATCAAGGTCGTAACACTGGAGGTTTTCACATACAAGGAATTTGTGTTTTGGTGCGTAACGATGGAAAATATGCAAGTTACGAAGCATAGATTATATTTACATCTGAGGAGGAGGGGGGGGGGGAAATGTAACTTTAAAATGAAAGTTGGTTTGAGGTCATTCAGTAAATTCTGCGCTGCGGTCGCAATGTTTTAAACTTGATTGCTTATTTTTTATGTCCAAGTTAAACGACTACAGCCAAATATAATATTGAATGTTTTAAGTTCTCAAACCTCAATATTAGCCTCACAAATAGAGTATCAGTCGGGTAATGGTGATACGAACTGGGAAACTGATTTATCTTGGCACTTTACCACAATGCCAAACACAGATGTCCACATTTTAATCACTCGACCGTCTTATGTGTGAATATGTTAAGATATATGATACAAATAACTTGAATAATCGCCAGGTGTTGACTTTTCCTTCAACCCCCATTAGTGATGTGGAGGGTTTGGACAGACATGGAGCCATGCAGGGTGGGTTTTCACACTATCTGCAGCCAACATCAACAGAATGAGTCAATGGATTTAGTTTGTGCTGCACAACATTTTAAAAATGACATTTTATGACATGTTTTAGCAAAAGTATTTTGGATAATCCACAAAACGGTTTCATAGGGAATCATTGTCCTGTAGCCAGTGCTTCTAATAAAGTTTTGACAGTTTGTTATGTAATGATGAGGACACCTCCAGTGAGCTGAGGCAGGAATAGTGCAGACAGACACTTATACCATGTAGAGGATTTAGCAGTTATATAATAGATTTATAATAGCTCTACTATACCTCCAGTTGTGTCACAATATCACTGGATCTATATACATCTCTTATGGTTTAAATTTCCTCCACACTCTTAAAATATAAATATTTAAAGATAAGATAAACCTTTATTACTCCCTCAGTGGGGAAATGGCAGCGCTACAGCAGCAACGGTGACAGTGCCAAGCAGTAATAGATATGAAATGTAGCATCAAACAATATAAAATAAAATAAAAACATATAACAAGTGAAATATGAATTTGCTGGAGAGTATTAGTCTCTCAGCTGATCAGCTGTTCCCAGAAGCTGGGCAGAAATAAAAGAGTCAGAATTAATGACACGAATGGCTGACTTATAAAACGATGTGGTTTAGTTGTTTGAATTTGCATGGTTATGTTGTGACCTTGAGAATTCATTACTTTCTTACATTGTGGATGAAAGCAGGTCAAGAATTACACACTTTACACACAATATACAGGGATGTTTTTTAGCGTTAGTTGACGTAGAAATACTTCGCGTAGTTCGCATATTCTGTCCCACGCAGCCTCCCGTACCAAAACACGGAAGTGGCGACACCAGGATGGACAAAATACAATTAGACAAAGAAATATATAAAATTCACAAATACTACTGTAGTTAGTTACGTTACGACTTTATAAATACCCCATTTATGTCCTAGGATATTTAAAATGAATTCAAGTTTTTATGTATTTTCTTTACTTTCGCAACGTTAACCACTCAGAGCTATGTTGTTTAAAAAGGGCTAAACAGTTAGTTAGCTAGCTAGTTAGCAGCGGTGCTAATAACATCTATGAAAATGGTGCAGAACATTTTCCGGACCGGGTTTCTGGTTCGGGCCACACACACTTTGCTAACGTGGGCCATAACTCTGGTACTGTTCCTGCACAACACCGGTAAGTTCATTCAAAGTGGGACAAGCTGAGTCTCCTGACAACAGATCACACGGTTCCTAAAACAAGCGCACCAGGACAAAAGTGTAAACAGTAGCGTATTTATAGATGGACTTGTTCCACGACTCCCAGCTCAAGGTTCCCTGATCCAGGTTGTTCCCTGATGTCATGTTGTTGCTCAAATTCAGAAAGCATTGCTTCATATGTTATCTGGACAGTCGTGAAGACTCAACATACCTCCTCTACATGCACCTAACTGGCTTTAATTTACGCTCCATGTTGTTTGAATTGTGGTTCTGGCTTCACATATATATGAATGTTAAATAAAGGATCAAAGCAGTTGACATGCAAGCCATCACCTGGGTTGTGTTTGCTTATTACATGAAGCAGCTAAAGCCAAGAGACCCTGACTTTTCCTCTCCAGCATGGCTCCAAAAACACCGGATCCCTCCAGTTCCACAGCAGACATCATACCTATGTTCACTTATTGTAAATAATATTGTGATTTTCCAGCTTTAATGTTGTATTTTCCCAGAATGAAAATCTACATTAAGGTTAAATCCACATTTCTGAACATATCTGACTGTTCTGGAGCACATCAAGCAGCTGTACTTATCCAAAACATCACTGCCTCAGCATCAAGGGCCCGACACCAAACATACTGGACTAGACTAGTTAAGCTCGTGTGTGTGTGTGTGTGTGTGTAGATTTGCGGAAGTGTGAGGAGCGAGGAGAGCTGCTGCTGCCGGTTCTGTTCTTCCTGCTGGTCGTGCTCTCGGTGCTGTTATATTTTGCTGTTTCTTTAATGGACCCTGGCTTCGTCCTCACCGACGCTGTCCAGGTGAGACCAACTAACACAAACACACACAAACAGATGTCTTAAAGTGTGTGGAGGCTGATTTTCTTAAATATATGTCCAACAAATCGCTGAGTGGGGATTCATCTGGAGGCCTACACTGTGTTGTGCACCAGTGGTGGTGAGTTCATGTGATGTTCAGGACTAAAGGTCTAACGTGAATCCATTAAGTGAAGTTCACAGTGGTTGGCGTGTGCGTATGTGTGTGTGACCAACACCGCTCTGTGTTGCGTTCAGGGTTCAAATGAGGAAATGGAGTCCATGATCCCTCAGACTTCGGCCCCTCGGCTGCGGCGCTGTGGACACTGTCTGCTGCAGGTAACCAGCGTCACACCGACACTCACTGTGCTCAGCTCGTGTTTCAACACCAGCTCGTCATTTGTCAACGAGTCGGTGCACTCGCATCATATGTGTTTCCTACTGAAACACAGGTCACCGCACACGTGACTTTACCATCGGACAACGTGTTCAGTGTGGAGGGACATCTTGTTCCCCTGTTGCAGGTCAGGCTGTGACGCAGCTCCAGTCCTCCGTCAGTGTCTCAGCTGATCACCAGGTCTTGAAAAGTCTTTAAAAGTATTTAGTTTCCCCCGAAAAGACCTTTTAAAAAGAATTCAAATGTCTTAAATTTAGTTTAAAAGTATGAAATATTTTCATTTTTTGTAAATAACGAGGAGACGTCACCTGTAAACTAACTGCAGTGATATTGTGACAGTGGATTGAGCTGCAGGAGTTTTAATTCATTTAAATGAATGAATCATGTTCATTGGTTAATCCATCCATCCGTGTTCTGCCCCTCATCTCTCTTTAATTTAATAACTTCTATCGTCAGGAATTATTGCTAAACACCGCTGGGAACTTCTGGAAAACGTGTGATGTAATAATGAATCATTCCATCACATAGATCAGCTTTTGATCTGAACTCGGTGACCCTGCAGAAACCCTGCAGGGTGCGTTCAGGCGCAGTTCTGCTGCGTAGACGCTGCTGACGGAGCGCTGAAGCTGCTGCGCTGCCGGTGTAGGCTCCAATTAAAAATGTGCAACTTTGGCAGTTTCTGGCAGACGAGGAGAGTGATTTAACCTCCCCCTCTCTTTCTCTCTCTCTCTTTTCCAAGCAGCAGCCAATGAGAGCGAAGCACTGTCAGACGTGCAGACGCTGCGTGCGGCGCTTCGACCACCACTGTCCCTGGATCGAGAACTGTGTGGGCGAGAGGAACCACCGCTGGTTCATCGTCTACCTGCTGGTGCAGCTGCTCGCTCTGCTGTGGGCCCTCCACATCGCTCTGTAAGATAAATGTCCTTATCTGGTGAAAAGTGAACACCTGCACTCACTCTGCAGTGTCAGGATGAGTCTGAAAGTTTGTCACGCGGTCACGGTGTACTCTGCTCTGCAACATTAGGCAACACTTTGAGAATACTAGTAAACTGATGGACTAATCTGTGTTTACATTGGGTCAACAGGGCCTTCAATGTGTTGCTCAAGTGAGCCCTCAGTTTAGAAATCAATGCTGTGGGCTGTTAGCTGAAGGTGTAGTCGAGCCGGAGAACACCTGTCAGGTGCAGCTGAACTAAATGACAAAGATACAAACAAGTCAAGTCTGCTATTTGTTTAAAAAGCAACACAAGTTGTCCAAAGTGCTGCACAATTAAAAATACAGGTACTTGTGTATTTAAAAGTTAATTTCAAATATTCAGAAAGTTCTTTTAATTAAATTTTAAGCAACAGGGTTGAACAAATGAAACCTGTGAAGCGTGGCGGCCAGAAGCTCTGTCTGAGGAGCCGAACAGCTGCATTTAGCAGCTGGTGGGACAAGAAAGACGGACTAGTATGAACAAATAAGGTCACAGTTACGGCCCGGTGACTGTGAACGCCTCAAGGACTCACAATGAATTCAAGGAAAGCATTCAAAACTAATTGTTCCAGACTTTCCTCTAATCGTTGCCCTCTTTATTTCTGGTAAAGCAGTTGATCATTTTAATATTTCCCAGACTTAGTGTTTGTACCACAACATGTCCGTACATCCGATCCAAATAATGAATGAATGAACTCTACCTGTGATCTAATCGATACGACCTGTAACCTAAACCTGAACGTGACCTTATGATTGATGGTTGTACAAAGCTTAACAAGACACTCAGCCTGCCAGGCAATGTTCAGGGCAGAGAACAACCCATGAACACCATTTTGTGTGTGTGTGTGTGTGTGTGTGTGTGTGTGTGTCTCCAGGTCTGGTATCGTGCCCAGCGTCTCGTGGGAGCTGTGGTTCAGAGGGAACGGGTTCCTGCTGGCGGCGCTGGGCGTCCTCGGCGTTCTCTCCGTGGTGGTGGTGCTGCTGCTGAGCTGCCACCTCTACCTGGTCTCCGTCAACAGCACCACCTGGGAGTTCATGTCCCGCCACAGGATCTCGTACCTGAAGAACTGTGGCGGCGAGGAGAACCCTTTCGACCGCGGAGTCTTTTGCAACCTGTGGGACTTCTTCTGCATCTGCAGGACGGTGGTGTGGGAGCAGATGTACAACAGAAACACCCCAAACTCTGTCTGACCTCCACCCAGACGGCACGCCACCGTCAGACACCACTTTCAGGGAAAGAAAATCCTTTCACAAGCTCGAAAGCAGATTTTAATTCTTTGTATTTCCCCATTTGGGTCGAATCAGAAGCGGAGCATTAAATGCTGCCTGACCACCTGCTGAAGCAGACAGGAAG
Source organism: Nannoperca obscura (assembly GCA_036024295.1). Taxonomy (NCBI): domain Eukaryota; kingdom Metazoa; phylum Chordata; class Actinopteri; order Centrarchiformes; family Percichthyidae; genus Nannoperca; species Nannoperca obscura. Next base: position 16,195 of record JAVQJL010077074.1, read on the forward strand.
CAGATTACCTGCACTCACCTGGTTATAGATTCACAAAGACGCTGTTCTACCTGATCTTTTAACAGACAACGAGTTCGCTTTGCTAACGTTGGAGTAAAAACACATTTTTGTACTAACTAAAAACCTTTTTGACCTCGCTAGCAGTGCCGGCCGCGTAAATATCTAAAAAACTACTGGACGGATCGTGTTCCTCAGAGGATGAACCCTAATGCAATACACCTTACCTACAAACGAGAGATATTATTCACAGTGTCGGTTCAGTGCACCTGCACGAGGCTCAGTTAGATCAGTTATAGATCCTAATGCAGCGAGGAGCGCTCAGGTTTAATCTGACCAAAGAATAGAAGAATCTGACGTCTGGCCTCCGGCTGTAGCTCAGCTGTGGTCACTACAGACCCTTCTCTGACTGCAGTGCGTCTGAACATCACTGGATTCAGTGCACTCGAAACCACAAGACTGCACAGTAATAGTTAGTGTAGAGCTGCAACCAACGATTACTTTCATTATCGATTAATCTGTTTTGTTTTCACCATTTTAATCGTTTTAGTCTATAAAACGACAAAACAGTTTCCCAGAACCCAAAGTGACGTATTCAAACAGCTTTTTTTGTCCAACCGACAGTCGAAACCCAAAGTCTCTTTATTTACTGTCAGAAAGGACAAAGAAGCTGGAAGAAGCAAATGTTTTGGTTGGCGATTTATTTAGTTTCAACGGTTGATCGGTTAATGGTTGCAGCTCTAGTTACATGGTGACGTTCTTTATTTAAACAAAGTCGCCGCTTTCTCTCCTGTAAATGTTTGTGCTGTTGCAGGGTGACACTGGTGACCCCACGTATTACTCTAACGGCCTTCATGTCTGTTGCAATGGAACCGTTTGTACACTGATGTCTTTATTTCTACTGTAAACATGAGAGATCGTCTTCACACCTTTGTTCAACTGTATTTGTTCTGTCTGTATTTATTGACAAGGAGAAAACATTAAAACACTGATGATATGCATGTTGCTGTAGAGTACATCTGTACAGACTGACACACAGAAACACAGTACTGACACACGAGGAACATGTAATATTCAGCAGCAGGAACTTAAAGTGCTACAGCGGCTAAATCAACGCTCCTGTTGCAGTTTACTCATTCGAAGCAGGCGGAGGGCTTCAGTGTCTCAGTAGTCCTGTTCGGTTAAAGAGCAACTTAACACCTCGTTACAGCTCAAACGAGGAGTTCTGGGTGACCTGAGCAGTACGTTGCACCTGGGTTTCCAGCTTTTATACTGTACATCTTGATTTGGCGGCGTTGTCCAGGTCACAGTGAACGGGGCGTTGCCTTGTGCTTCAGCGTCGAGTACAAGACGATGTCATCGATTTGTCTCGGTCTAAATGACCGATTTACTCTATCTCTGCTGAGAACACTAAAGACTGAAACAGATCTTTAATAGCGCACAAACATTTAAATGGTATTAAGTTACTCTTATATTGAAATAGTGTCCACCAGTTGCTCCAGCTGCCTGGTGTTCTTTAACGTCAGCTGTGAGTCTAAAAATATCCTACATTAACTGGAAGGAAATATTTGGGATATTTGGCTGCACTTTAACAAAATCAGGACATGCATCTTCAAGCTTCGTCCCTGCCGCTCCTCCTCTTCCTCTTCTGTTATTGCACTGACATCGTTAGAGCTCAGTATCACAGAATAGGATTTGCTAAATTCAAAATACAGATATTTTTTTTACTATTATGGCTATACTTAGATTCTCTATGGCTTCTTTTATACTGCTAGCAATTACAGGATTTCTAGTGCACAAGTTCATCACGGTGCCATGCACTTCTACCGTCCTAACAGAAAACAGCTGGTCAGTAGGAGACTGATATGTGGATGCGCACGTCTTTGCTATGAGGGAATGACTTGACAAATGTTGGACTTTAACGTCTTTTAAAAAAAGGCTCGTAACCAGAAATTGGGTTAGCTTTGTTTCATTTGTTTGGTCAAGGCAGTGGGCGAAGCCTGTCACAGTGATGCATAGAAACGGCAGCACGTACTGTACCTCTGAGGGATTCATATTTTAAATAAATACAATAAGCAAAGGCCACAAAGCAAACTGAATCTGTCTCCAACACACAGGATGCTTGAAGAGGCTATGACTGGTCATTAATGGCAAGAATTAAATGTAGACGTTTATTAAAAATGGCAATAATAATATAAAAAAAGGTCAATTAACAGTTAATTTGTGAACTGTTTATGACCAAGAACAAATAATTTCACTGCTTATATGTGAGACTGAGTTTAGCTAATCCTACCACATTATTAAACTAGCAAACTCCCAAACTGATTAGCTTCCGATCACTGTAGATGAGAAGTGTTTTTATGCTTTATGTTTCATCAAATGGTTCAACAATTTAGTTTTGAAGACACATTTTATTTTAGCTACATTTATCATAGTTTGAATAGTAAACCTGAACTCGATTAGCATGAAACTAATAGCAGATAGCATTAGTATATTAACATCACTAGCAAAAGGAGCTAGCTGAGTCAGGTAGCTACCTCGCTAGTTCAGTTGAGTTACTAACATCAGCCGCTAAAGAAGCTAGCAAAGCTGGGTAATTACCAATGTAGCTTAGCTAGCTCTAACAGTTGAGTTATTAACATCAGCAGCTAAAGGAGCTAGCTTAGATGGGTAGCTACCTCGCTAGTTTATATATAAATATTAAAACATTTGATAACAATAATTTCTTTTAACACCTCGTGAATTGGTTTGTACAGCGCTCTACGTTTTACTTATGGGCCGATACTGATGACCTGCACTCTTATTACAAAGCAGGCCCAAAACTAATAAGAACTTAGATCTAAGAAGCTAATAAATAATGATTTGGTTGTTGTACTCGTCGTTAAGGATATTTTCTAGTTTCCAGAACATCTTTCAGTCAGTGTTGTTGTTGACTGTATAAATGTGATTTAACGGCAACACATTACATAATTGTGTCCCGTTTGTGACTGACGCAGCAGCAGTATGAGGCAGCATTGTGTGTGAACTCTCAGAGAGGGGTGACAATCATCATTTTATACATTTAGAGGCAACATAAGGCAGCTTACAGACGTCCAGGCAGCCGCTGCCCAAACTACTGGTGTGTCAGATGCAAAATGGACAGAATGATGTAATGCAGCGAGAGGATAAACAAACTTCATCCTCAGAAACTGACCACACACCTCTCTCGACAGTCAAACTTTATTAAAGCTTAATCAAAATGCTGTGATTTAAGATTTTCTTTGCAATATTTTGTAAATCTGTTTTAAGCGTCTTCTAGAAAACTTTATAGGCACACCTTTTTATAGATCTCCATCCCTGCTTTATGCTTTGGTTGGTTTTAAATTGGTCTTTCTCTATATAAATATATATGTGTTCCATATAAATAAAGTTTCACTCACTTACTATATGAACTTTCCAGTATTGGGAGTATTGAAAGTAAAGTATAAAGAGGACTAAAGAGGTGGAAGGAGGAGGCGATACCGTTATAAACTCTCCAAGCATCCATCAGATTAGCTTTTTATCTGCTTGTACAACATTTGAATCTCATAAATAAACTGTAGTAGCAGGAGCAGGTGAGTGTAGAGTTGTATTACAGTCAGAACACAAAGCTGGACTCTCCACAGAGGATATTATGGGCTACAATCGCTTCCTTTGCTCTGTTAAACAGTCAGTGAAATCAGCCACGGGGTCGTACTGAATGTAGTGTCCTGTTTGAAAATGATTGAGCTGCAGAAATATTCCAACGTGTTCATTCATTTGGTTTTACTATCAAGACCAGGGTGGGAGACCTTCTGTAAAAGAGGAGTAAGGGACCATCCAGGCGCTCGATTGGTTGTAGATCAATGCATACAGCTAGATGATTAGTGGGCCAGGAGGTCATCTGTTCAGGGCTTCAACTAACACACTGTTTCTTTACTCTCACTCTCATGTCTGTACGGTCGATTAGCTTAGCTTAGCTTAGCTTAGCTCAAAGACTGGAAACAGGTTGAAACAGAGAGCGGGACTCAGATGCTGGTAGGTGGATTTTGTTACTTTCTGAACAGAGCCATGCTAACTGTTTGCCCCTGCTTCCAGTCTTTGTGCTAAGCTAAGCTAACCAGTAGCTAGTTAGGTTAGCTTCACGTTGACCGTGCTGGTATCATCTGTATGACACAGTATCTCATCTCAACTCTCTGCAAGATAGCAAATAAGACATTTCCCCTAAATGTTAAACTAGTCTTTTAGTCCGTTTTTTTATTTTTATGAATCAATTTAGTGTATAAACTGTCAAAAGTGATGACGACAGACGGCCATTACAACCTGAAAAAGTGCTTATTGTCCCATTAACAGTTGTAAAAAGTGTTCATGTAAATGACACGAAACAGCAAATTGAAACATTTGTGGTTGTAATCAGCAAAGTTTTTCTATTTGTACCTAATAAAATGACTTTAATTGATTATGAAAATGCTCACTGTTTCATTTATGCCAATTGACTGATTAGTTAATCAACTAATAGCACGAGACTAAAGACTAAAGTCCTACTGTTCACTCAGCTACACAGGAATCATTGATTACTTTATTGAATTTATTATATACAATAAGTTAAGTAGCTAGTAACCAGACTTCCTCTACTTGCCAAAGGGGGTTGAATTATGTGTAAATGATGCTGGTTGGTTACCTGCACAGGTAGCCTCTGAAGTGGCCACAAAACAAACGTATCTGTCTGGCGGTGACTTCCCACACTGGTCTTTTCAGCTCGCCCTTCATCCGTGCAAGGCGCAGAAGTCGAAGTCCGCGAAGGCCTCCTGCTGCTCGGCGGAGAGGCTGAAGGGCTTGGAGGGCGGCGACAGGACTGGCTGCAGTCGAGTGAACTCGCTGTCGAAGTTGCTGACATCCATCGACTCCTTGATCGCCGGCAGGAACGGCGGCTTGGCTTTCTTGGCCAGCAGGGCTTCCCAGTCGATGGTCTGACAAGACAAAAGACAAGGTGAGCAATGACGCTATCCTTGAATCAAGATCAACTGCTGTGCACACTTTACACACAATACCCTCCCCTGCATGGTCTGCCTCTGTGTCTGCATCCTAACGGACATTAGTGTGGTTTGTATCAGAAATCACCTCAAACCGGGCAAATGTTGCAAACAGAATATGTGTTTTTTGATCTTGTAGCCGTCAACAATGATACGAAGAGTTCTGAAGACTGGTCATGGAGCTGACTGGTAATAGTAGAAGAAATATGTTTCCATCGCATGATTGGTGCTTTGGGTACACCCCCGTGAATGAAAAGGCTCCAGCGATCAATCATGTTGTGTTTATCACAGCTTTGACCTCATTGTGCTGAACGACAAGTGGTGTTTTCTTTAGACAGTTGTTAAAGACAGAAAGGGGATATACCTGAAAGAATTTCTCCCCCTTCACCTCGATTGCGTCCCGCTCTCCAGCTCCGAGCCTCTTCAGAGGATTCTTCTTCAGCAGCTGTGGACGAAGTTAACAAGAGTCCATTCTCAGCAGTTTACAATCATTTCTCACGGAGCAGGATATTCAGAGGAGCTGAAGAAACTCCAGACACATGTTTTCTCTATTGTAATCTTAAAAAGAAAACACTGTAAACAGTGTATCTGGTAAAGATTACAATACTAAACAAATCTTTCTCAAAGCATTATTATTTTATATTCCTCCAATCATGCTACATTATGTTATACTGAGTTAATGGAAACAGGTGTCAAACGAGGCCTAAATATCTCAAGTCATGTGAGACAGGGTGACGTTTACCTTCTGGATGATGGAGACGGCACCAGGAGGAAGAGAGCCTGGATACTGCACGTCATCATTGACGATGCTGTCAAACACCTCCTCCTCATCCTCACCAGGGAACGGAGACTAGCAGCAGGACACAAGAGAGGCTGAGTTGGAACGTTGCTTGGGTAATTGACTCACTTGCAGCTAAAAAGGTGAATCTACTGTTGCACTAGATGTTAACATGTGAACATTTGTCATTTCAACTTTTAAATAAGGACAGAAAATAAGAAAAACTCTATATTGAATGTGTGTCAACGACCTCTCCCACAAGCATCTCGTAGATGAGGACGCCCATCCCCCACCAGTCCACTGCTCGGGTGTAGTTGTCGTCTGTCAGGACCTCCGGAGCCAGAAACTCAGGAGTCCCGCAGAAAGTCGAGGTCCGATCTCCGTGACCCATCCCTGCCCGAAGGACAGAAAGGTGTCGAGTACGATTTCAATCAGGAATCACGAGTGTGTGTACTTAAAGATGGATTATCAAAACACAAAAGGCTGAAGAAATGAAGAAAGAGAAATAAGAAGTGAATAACAAAGAAGAAAGCAGCAGCAGCAGGTGTGTTTGGTGGGAGAGACAATCAGGTCACCTTCTTTACAAAGTCCAAAGTCTGTGATTTTCACAAATCCATCTGCATCCATTAACAGGTTGTCCAGCTTCAGATCTCTGTGTGAAACACACAGTACATCGAATTATACCTTTTTATATCTATCTATCTATCTATCTATCTATCTATCTATCTATCTATCTATCTATCTATCTATCTATCTATCTATCTATCTATCTATCTATCTATCTATCTATC
>JAVQJL010077086.1:0-11516 GCA_036024295.1 Nannoperca obscura
CAAAGTGTGGACATGTGTGCGTCCCCCCCCCCCCCCCGTGTTACATCTTTGAAGGCGGCATTTTATTTTGAGAAGTTCATTGTTTAACATCAATGTAATATAAAATGTAGTGCATCCAGGTTGTAGAAATGTAATGCTTCGTCATCCCATAATTTAGGTTTTGTAATATCCCCTTGCTGTTACTGTCAATAAAAAAAAAAGAAGAAAGCTTTTGAGGAATGAAAACTTAAGTTTTTCTCTTCCCTGCCACCATTATTCTATTACATACAAAAAATAATGAAGCCTGTCCATCCATGACATCTGAAGACTCTCCTCGGCTTGATTCGCTCCAATTGTGCCTCTCTACCTGGAGCATATCTGTCAACCTTCTACCCTCCCTCCTTGTAACCCTCGGTTTCTCGCTAATTATTGTGCATCGTTTGTGCATCCTGGTGATCCGTCTCCCTCTGTACTTCCTGCTGCGGACAAAAGGTCACATGCAGGAAATGAACCTAACCTTTCAAGCTCCGTCTATACCTTTTGCCACAGGTATAATATAGGTAATGAAGAGGGGCAAAGGGATCAAGAGGGTGTGACACCCAGTGTACATCATTCGTGCAGTTGATGTCGGCCGCTGAATAGGAATGTCAGGAATTCTTGATTATAGGATTTCATCCATTTCCTCCCAATCCTCTCGATTTTTGGCACGATCTATATTGTGCGTTTCTCCTGAAACAAGGCAAATATACACATATACATTGAAATTTTTGATTGTGTCCTTTTAAAATGTCAGATCATTATTTTTAAATCAGTTTTTTTAGAGTTGTGACTGACCCTTGAGCTACATACCTGAAGATTGCTTTTAATGTCTGCAAACTCGGATGCTTATGCTACGGTTGCATTTATTACAATCACCCAGTTTAATGCACAAAGAATGTCAAACGTTAAATGGTAAATTTTAAAGTATTATTTCCGGACCAGGAGGTCTTTATATTTCACTCTCTCCTCTTGTATCAGCCTCACCTTTGCGTGACATTTCTGAGCATTCGGTAGCTCTGTGCTTTGGAATGAAATCCCTCTTTTGAGTGTAGTGCGAATCAATAATCCATAAAAGGGTACATGACAAGGAAGTCATTTCATCATTTAAATCCCTCAGCTCGCTTAATCTCCCCTCTTTACACAGAAAGTAGTAATAAATCCAAAACCCTTTCAACATTACCTTTCCGTCTTGACTCTTCTTCACAGTGTCCTGCAGTATTTTAGTTTGCTGTTCCTTTTCACAACCTACATGCATTCATACATAACCGTGTATCTGTTGGGAGGGGTTCCATTTGACACCAGCTTGTTAGCATTGTTAGCACTGATCTGGTGAGGTCCTTTAGCTACAGACTAATGAGCAAGCTATAAGTTAATGAGCTGGTATGATCGATGCGCGATGCTGGCCCTCAAAACTAATGAGCAGGTTTGTTTCAGTGAGGAACGTTAACAATGCTAATATCCAGAGTTTTTAAATGCCAGTATGTGGCTTTTATTTTACTCACATTTCAGCAAGTCATTTGTGAGAAACATCAACCGCAAGTCAAGTGGACATTATTCCCTAGCCACCTTGTCTAGCAAATTTGGAGGCCTCAGTCTCTATTCAAAATGTATTTTATTATCTGATTATGTTGCACATTTAACATGGATCCCCCCCCCAAACAAAATTTGTAATAATAAGGAGAAAGTAATATGGAAGATGCATCAAACAGGGCAACGCGCAACTGAGACACTGGAGAATATTTGTTTGCTGCAAATTACCGTCAGCGCTGCACTAGTTACCTCAAAAGCAATAGTGCAAGAATAAGGGGATCCATTAGTCATTTTCACAAAGTCAGCTGTGCTTTCAATAGAAAACAGACAAAAATGACAAACTTCTGATATTTTAACCTCCTTATCTGCCACAACCTGTCCTCCCTCCTCAGCCTGTCTGCAGATTGATGTAAGTCAGGTCAACCTGGGTCAGACATGGAACACCTGAGACCTGATCTCTTCATCCTGAGATTAGATATTAATCACACGCATCTGATCCCATCGGCTTGTCACTGACCCAGCTCTGCGTTTGTTTACAGCTGTCTTAAAGCACTGACCCTCCAGTCAGCTGTGGTCCTCAGGTGTCAATGCAACATACTTTTGTTATGGGCGTCTCCAGCTCTCTCCCGTACCGTGACCTGATCCACAGTCATTCACTTTACTCCATCTGTTCAACTTTTCAACCCTTTTTTTCCTTTTCCTTCCTATCTTTCATCTGTTGGCTGTATGTCAAACTGTATGTCTCCTATATTCGTCTCGCTATTATTCTGTCACAGCACTGTAAAATGTGCACGTTCTTGGGCAGATCTGATGTCCCTCATCTATGGAAAATGTCCTCCTGGCTGGGATTGAAATGGCCCGTCCTGCATTCTTAACAAACTGGTCTCTCAAAAGCAAGATATGTCAGAGGCAGAGGATGGGTGGAAAACCGAGGTGGTATTTTGTCAAGATTGCACCGCTGTTCTTTGCCACTACCTTAATGCCTACATTTTCCACCAGAGTTTAAATTGAAGGCCACTTTTCTGCAAGAACTATGAAAAGTACCACTGCACTTACGGTCTTTGTCTAGTCCTGCATAATGTTGGCATGATGAATACATTAGACAAATGTTCTCCAAGAAGCAAAATTTAAAAAATATATTTTTTACACTGCAGAACAACTTGGACTAACTGTTGCTGAGATGTTTGGATTGAGCGTCTTTGATTCTGGATAATAAGTATTTATCCATTTGTGTGCTTTTGGTTCTGCAGTTCCTGGCAGAAAGGCTGTGCATCATTACGGATTATTCTGTCTCATTTATTATGTTAGTCATTTATTACTGGTGTCAAAGAAATTATGGGATTCACGTTTTATTTTCTTGCCCGTCTATTCTTATTTACTAGGTTAAATTAAATGTATCTGGTGCAGAACAGGATGGAGCGGAGCAGCTGGTGTGTTTTTAAAAGTCCTCTAAATAGCTTGTCCAAACTAATTTATGAGAACAAGAGTAGAACTGTGCCTGAACTCCTCAGGCATGGACTGTTAGCTTAATCCCCTTGCCTCAGAGAAACCTATAAAACCCTTTGGCCAGGTACCAAATCTCAGTAGAACCCAAGATTGCATTGTTGGTTACAGAGTCCATCTCGTGTGTAGGGCAGGAAATTCACTTCTTCCCACCAGCGTCAGCGGCCTGGTGTCACAATCAAATCTACTCCACTCTTATAAATTAACAAAATGTAGGTGTGGGTCATCCTTAACTTTTACACTTGCTCTGTATTCCAAGATGCCCCCTCAAGGAGGTGTATGGACATTGTTGCACATACACAACATAAGAAATTGAAATTAAGCGAGGGGACAGCAACGCTTCATTTGCTGCCCAGTAATAGTCAAATATAATACAGTATACAAATGAGCAAACAATTACTGGTAAATATTCAATAGTCATTTATTTGAACAAACTAAGCTGGTTTGGTTAAATTAATTTGATGATGAATCATTTTTCAAATGAAGCATTGCTTGGATTAATCATATAGTATTTAACTATTCTGTTTAGTACACAGTCTTGAAAACATAGTCACGTAAATATTTCTTTTTTTAAATTGGCAAATTACACACCACAATTTAGACATATTAGTTCTGTACGCTGGGCCAAGCAAACAAATATTTTTCATTAACAAAATCAGTCTTGCCAGTCCTCAATCCATATCAGTATGATATGTGGTCCTTTCATTGCCATTTAAATGCAGTGCAGTGCATAACCACGTTTTCACTGCATTCTCTTTTTTATCTACCTTTAAAAATGAATTAAACAAATAAATAACAATAATATGACATAGGTAAAAAAGCTTGCATAATTTTGAGAGATGATTCCTTTTCTTTTTAGGCTCACCTGTAAGAGCTAACAGATGGCCTGCAGTTCTGCCACCACCACTGGAGAGTTCCTCTTTTCACCTCTCGGTTGATGGTTCAATTCCCACCTGACCTGAAAGCCCCTATGCCCCTTTAGAACTGAACTCCGCCAACCATCTGTCTGCCCCACACAGGGGAGAATATGATGGAATATGAATTATTACTGCTGGATTTAAATATTTGGCTGTTCGCCTCTGTTTTCTAGTTTGGGACTCTGTGTCAGGGTCACAGATACAGCTGCTCATTCCAAGGTTATTCTTCATCATCACTGAAAATCCTCCTAAAATAAAGGGTTCTGAATACCCTTAAAACTAAACCAAAATACTCCTTTCTTAAACTGATGTGTTGGTTCATGGTACGCATCACTGCTCCAATATGAATTTCGAGGTCACGTTATTAGTGGAATTAAAGCTTCAGGTTGTCCTTTTTGAGTCAAGCAGGTTTAACTCTGAGGCAAATGAAAAATTTAAATCCTTAAAATCCATAACATGCAGTTTTTCTTAGATAATACATTAATGTATTACTGAGTTACCAACCGCTGTGCTGCCTCCTCCACCTTCTGTGCTCCAGGCCACAGAGAGCGAGCTGGGAGATGTGGACCTGTCTGGACTTCCAGAGGCTGCGGTGGACAGCGAGGAAGAGGAGGAGGAAGATGAGGATCTGGAGAGAGCCTCAGACACTCTTCTGGGCCGAGACCTGGTCCGAGAATGTCTGGAAAAAGACCCAGCCGACCGCAACGACGACGACATTGGTCAGTGTAATTTTCTGCTGCTCTTCACCAAGTGTTTTTCTATCTCATACGTCTTTTATGATCTCTTTAAATTATATTTAGAATGTTAAAATAGCTTGAAAAGGTCACAACCTGTGAGTATCACACTGCACATTTCAAATTGAACAAATGAAATCGAATTTTAATGAAATGAGGCGCTTACAGGACTGTCAGTTGCTATTTTTAGACTTCATGTACCACAATACAGCCCTCGCAGACACCATCTATCATTCAGTAAGCACAGGAGAGATGCACAAATGCAACTCTCACAAAAAGACCCCTCACAGCGGTCTCTAAACACAGGTGCCCTTCCAGTGTGTATTTTTAAGCAGGCAATCACAGAGACGACCCCATTAGCGGGACCAGTGGGGTCCTGGAAGAGAAGGTGACCACATCAGAGAGCTGAGGGGAGTTGTAAAGGCCCGGCCTGCTGCGTGCCTGCTGGGAGGCTGGCCTTCTCGTGGCCTTCTGGTTACACTCAGCTCATTCAGAGGAAAGAGATTCTGTAGAGAGGAGTTGGAGGGAGGACGTGTCTAACTAAAGTTCAACCCTGGCTCATATAGTATCTAAAAAGTATGAATAATATGTTTTTTTCATTAATGAAGTTCAGTTTCTTCAGTCGCATGAAGACATAGCTATAATAATTGCTATAGATTCCATTACTGCCTAATTAATACCATTGTTGCTTTATTTTTGGCAGTTTACTGTAGTCAAACAAGAGCCTTTAGTCTCATGAGAAGTGTTCATATTTGCAAATATACCCTTGCTTAGTGCAGCTTTTTTCCGCTTAGCTCACCAGATTGTTGATTTACCACATCAGGATAGTTTCCACTCATAGTAATCAACAAATATTAAATAGAATCTAAACTATGTGATTCTGTGATCTTTCTCCTCTGACAAACTTCCAACCATCTGGCACTTCAAACTGTTTGAAAACGCAAAGAATGACTTCAAATACTGGGACTGTCTAACCCAGGTTTTTTTTTTATTTTAAAGACCAAAGGAAAGAGGGACAGAGACGAAGAGGAAGAGAGGAAATGAATAAAAGACAGCTACTGAGCCCGGCTGCATAGTGTGCAGGCTGGAGCTAGTGCAGGGACGGTAGACAGAAGATCAGCAGGGAAGGAACAGAATGTGAACGCACTGATGGTGCGCAGGCCATCAGCAGTACGACTGTCAACCTGGGGTCACTGGATGAAAACAATTAGGTTATACTGTCGTCTGAGTGTGTATGTTCTTAAGGTGATTGCTGAAAGGTCACGGGTTGTTAGGATTTTAGAAAAATAGATTGATAATCAAAACGGCAAGAATGCTTTGCTGCATGCACAGAATACTGATGCTTTCTTCCTGAAAGCCTTGAGACTACAATGTATACTGCAATATGTTTTTGCTTTGAACTTGAGTTGACAGTAGCCCTGGTGATGTATGTAGGTAGGGACCATTTAAAAGTCCATAGTTTGTTGAAATGCTGCCATTTGTCAGTGGAAAAATCAATGTGTTTTCCCCACACGCCTGAGAAGCATCGCTTTGGATACACAAGTTACATCGATACATGCTCTTTACAGGGTTTTTTTTTACATTTTATTTTCTATTCATTGGCTTTCTTCTCCCCCCTTCTTCCTTTTTTGTGCCAAACAGAGCAACTACTGGAGTTCATGCATCAGCTGCCTGCCTTCGCCAACATGACCATGTCAGTGCGCAGAGACTTGTGTAGCGTCATGGTGTTTGAGGTGGTGGAGCAGGCCGGAACGGTCATACTGCACAACAAGCAGGAGGTATGAGTGAAGCAATAACACAAATCTTTAAACAGAAGTGTATTACAGGTATATAAAAAGTCTGAGAAGGTTTGTTCTGTTCATGTTACTTTTTCTACATGTCCCACTTAGATTATCGTCATCTGCTTCATTTGCACTGAATTCCCTTAACAATTAAACTACTGTTTGTCTTTATTCAGTCAGAAACAGGATGTTTGCTGGCTTGCTGATTCTTAATTGGGTCGCTAATATGATTACGATCTTAAATAGCGCGATAAAATGCACATAAGCATGAAGGGAGTCGTAGTAGGCCAGCATGTGTGAACATGCAAGAGTACGTATGATGGTAAATAAAGAAAAGATGCACAGGAAACGGAACACAAAAGCACACAAGTGTATGAAACCACATAGACACACACACTGTGGTTTGAAAGAGCACGTACAGGCGTTGAAACATTTCCAGGAATACAGAGAAACACATCCTCGCCGTCCTCCAGTCTATCCAAAGCTAATTCACATACAGAAGCTGGAATATGCAAAGTCACTGCAGAGTAAAAGCCCCGTCAATCACCTCAGCTGCTACACGGCTAATTAATGAAGTTCCATGCCTGAGAAAACGGGAGCTCCGTCATGGCTGTTTGCTTACACGCAGCAGCATTAGAAGTGACAAATGTGATAAATGGCAAAGTGTGATAAATGGCAATGAACTGCCAGAGGAGGACGGGAATCAACGTCAACAGGAAAATACGTATACACAAATACCGTCCGTGTCGGGTCTGGTTGACGGACAGGTCTCCTCGGCTCTCTGTCTCCCTGCGGACTCACGTTGAAGGTCAAAGTGAAGCACTTGGCTCCTCTCGCAAGTGAACGCAGCTCTGCTAAGTGAGCGAGAGACGGAAAGGAACATTTTAAAAGAGTCTAAAGTGGTCTAACAGAAGTTAAAAAAAAACTATATATATATAAAGTTAAAGTGCTTCTGAGGAAAGAAAGGAAGAGAAAATGGAAGCCGAGGGAGCCAACAAGGGATCGTTAAGAGTTACAGTGATGAGTGAAAACAACTAAACTTTCTTAACTTGCGGTTTTATTTGAAGAATGAGAACTTGACAAATAATAGTTTACCCACCATTGCTGTCTTCCATAAATACTCATTATATAAATTCATAGTATAGATGCAATGGGACGTCCAAAATGTATGCAGACTTCATGAAAGTAGCCTCTCCATTTTACCATTTCATCGTGCTGAGAAATGAGGAGAGTTGAGCGGCTGACTGGAAGAAAGAGAGGCTCATCGGGAGAGAAAGTGAGAAGCACTGAGAGAATTTGAGATTTTCTGCACGAGAAACCGTGAGAGAATGAAAAGGCAATGAGGAGGAAATATCAGTTATAGTTGCAGAGGGAGCCCACGACACATTCACACTCCCGTCCCTCCATTCACACCCGGGATGAATGGCTTGTTCTATTATGCCTGCTAGCATTTCCTTTTCAAAAGCCACCACTAAAGTCACAATACCTGTTCACCACCACACTCATGCCTCACACAAAGCACATTATGCTCACACTATATTAAATGTCAGTTGGTGTTATTTTGTCATTCTTGTGCAGCAATATCCAGTGTGCTCTTAGAAATTGAATAACCTGAGATTAAACTGTGTCGAGTCAAGTCATCAGTTTTTTTTTCAAAACCAAAGTATATTTGACTTTGTTGCTTGTGTGCGAAAACCCAGTTGTATCTACTACCCTGTTACTACAAGTGGAAACAAAAAAGTACACATGGATGAACAGTACATTGACTTGGCTTAGTGGAAAAGCGCGTGAATGGAAAGCAATAAGAAGATCCCCAAGCCATCATTAGTATTGGCAAACAAGTGTTTGGTATTGTATGCTCCATGATGTCGTCTGATTTGTCTGCAGCTGGACCTCTGGTATGTTATCCTGAACGGGGCGGTGGAGATCAGCCATCCGGAGGCAAGAGTGGAGACTCTTTGCATGGGCAACAGCTTTGGCATCTCACCCTCGCTGGACAAACAGTACATGCACGGAGAAGTTCGTACCAAAGGGGACGACTGCCAGGTGAGATAAGGACAGAGGAGAAAATGTTTAGTAACTGTCGAGCTGCCCGCTACAATAAGTCGATAAGTGCACTTACAGCTGAGATGTGATCTCTTGATAGCATTTCAGCTTCAAAACAAAAACAAACTTGCACGGACACATGGCAGATTAAGACAACAAGAAATGTAGTTTAATTGATTTAGTAAGCAAGAGTATCTGATATTGCCATTGTTACCAGAACAGCCATGCAGCTATGTTTTAATAGATATTACTAGAATGTTTTTTCAGTGATTTCACGTCATTTTTGAGTTCATTTGTTGTAATTTTAAGGGTGCATTTCATTTTGAATCTTGCACAGCTTTACTTTATTGTCACAGTGCAAGAATGACAGTCAATTTGTTTGTTTTTAATTCTTCTTTTGACCACAACCTAGAGGTTACAACAAAATAATGGATCATCTGAATTTTGATAGTTTTCATTTTTACTTGTCTTTCATTTATCTTAAAAGTTCACGTTTGTAAAAATGATGATAGCATTACTTTTTTTAGAATAACTTTTTAAAATGCAGAATCTTGGTTAAGTCACGTAGCCTGTTGTACATTGTCATGGAGTGGTGTATTATGAGTGGTGAGATGTGTGTACATGTTTACATGATGTAGAGCATAGATGTGAAGTTAATGAGCTCACAAATGTAAAAGAAGTCCAGCACATGCTTGCGGTTACAGCCCTTCTGTTCACACTGTTCAGTTCCTCCACTGCACACATCATTTCCTGTCTTCAGACACAGGGTAAGTTGAGGAGGTAGGGTTTAGCGAGGCAAATGCAGAAAGCGACGATTTGAAGCTCAGCATGTGACAGCGCTGTACGGTAGTGACCAGTCAACTTTTGGTTCATTTTGACATAATGGGAAGTTAGTTTAGCACCAGTGTCAAATGAAAGTAAAGGATGCTTCTGCAAGCTGGCCAGCTGACAGGATTTTGGACCAGCAAAGGTCCTTATATTCAGCCTTATTTACTAGAGTTTATTTAGGGCAAGAAACAGTGTTGTTGGACCTCCCATGTCTCTCTCTGCCCGCCCTCATGCTTCTTCTGTGCTGTGGGTTGAGTACCCGACTGTCGTGCGGAGCAGTGTTTTGCTCTACTACAAGTTCACCCGCGTTCCTCATGTCACCCTCGACCAGTTCGTCTGCATCGCCCAGGAGGACTACTGGCGCATCCTCAACCATGTGGAGAAGAACACGCACAAGGTGGAGGAGGAGGGGGAGATTGTGATGGTGAAGGAGCACCGCGAGCTCGACCGCAGCGGGACCAGGAAGGGACACATTGTCATCAAGGTTAGCGATTTTAAATGTTAAAGTGTTGTTGGACTTGAAGAAACCGGAGGTCGGCTGGGGTTCCGTGAAAGCATTTTGCTGTTCTAAGGTGTCCACTGAAAGTCCCCACGGTTTCTGTTCTGTATCTGACCCCGACCGCTGACAGAGATCAACAAAAAATAACAGATTATTAGCATCTCCACAAACTGTGAATCCACTGTGGGTGGAAAAACATTAATGCAGTTTATGCACATTATTCAAAAGTAAGCTCAAGTTACAGCAGCCTGTTGTTTCACCCAGAGCTCAACCTTTAACGGACTCGAAATAGAAATACACTTTGTTCGAGAACATATCCTAAACAAGATGAGATAGGGAAGCTTTAATGTCCAAGGTTTAAGGTGCATGCCAGCAAGCTGATAGGCATGTTTAATCTCACCATAAGCCTGGGATAACAAGAGTAATTTCTGAAATCAGAAAGTCAAGTTATCACCCTTATATTTTTTCATCAATATGTACAAAATACACTGATATGCCTTGGACTGATTTAAGTACCACCTCATTATGAATTGACCATGCCCTCAGACACAGTATATTGCAACAAAAACATCAATTCAGCTGCTCGGTGTTCTCAGTTGATTGTTTAGAGGCACCGTTAGCACTATTAGTGTTTGCCTGAGCATTTTCTTGTACGCTACATTGCAAAGCACTCCGAGGGCTTTTGATCTTTCTGCCGAGCCTCCAGAGGCAGCCAGGTATCGATCAGATAATGGGCCTGAATGATTCTCTTGGCCGCCGCTCTGAGGAAGGCCGTTGGCTCCGAAACATATCCAGTGGAGATGAGTCAATTCGCAAGTGTTCGCATTTCCCCTTCTGTTTTTGGCTTTGTTCTTTTTGTGTCAGACAAAAGTGGATGGCTTTGTAGTTTCTGTTCCCTGTCAAATTTCTGAAACTGTCAAAAACCGCTTCCCCCAGAGACCTCTGCTCTAAAAACATTAACAAACTCACAGAAACCAGAAGAGTAGAGTTCATGTCTCTTGGCTGTTGTCAGCTGGAAAGCTCTAGACAAAGAAATAAAATAAATATTGTTGCAAATGATACATTTAGATTTGGTTCACAGAAAATATGTGATACTTCAGCAACACCAACTTGAGCGTGCTCTTGTAAAAGAGCCATTCTGTGTGTGTGTGTGTGTGTGTGTGTGTGTTTGTCTGAGCGTGTCTTTGTTTTATTGATGGGTGACTGACAGCTCAGTTCAATAACTACGTCTTTATAGTTTATGTCCTTGTCACTTTGATTAATGTCAACATAATTTATTCAAATTGGTGCGTACACGTGCCTGCTAGCTTAAATGTGTGTGTCAGTGTCTTTATAGATTGTGTGCGCCCTTGTATGTATGTGGAGTGTATATGGAGTGTGCGGCGTATGTTTTTCTCTGTATATCCTTATGTGTGTGTGTGTGTATTTTTCACCCCAGGGAACCCCGGAGCGTCTGATCATGCACCTGGTGGAGGAGCCCTCGGTGGTGGACCCCACCTACATCGAAGACTTCCTGCTGACCTACAGGACCTTCCTGTCAAATCCCATGGAGGTCGGCAAGAAACTGCTGGAGTGGTTCCAGGTGGACAGCCTCCGGGACACGGTGGGTTTGTGTGTGTGTGGTCGGCTGGTTGTGGTAGTTTCTGATATGTTTGCGCGT
>JAVQJL010077093.1:0-20540 GCA_036024295.1 Nannoperca obscura
AGTGTGGGACCTTATATAGACAATATAGATACTTTCCAAATCACGTCCAGTCAACTGAATTTACCACAGGTGGACTCCAATGAAGCTGTAGGAACATCTCAAGGATGATCAGTGGAAACAGGATGCACCTGAGCTCAATTGTGAGCTTAATGGCAAAGGCTGTGAATACTTTATTATGATTTCTTACTTTTTTATTTTTAATACATTTTTACTTTTTTCACGTTGTCATTATGGGGTATTGTGTGTAGAATCTTGAGGACAAAATTAATTTATTGCATTTTGGATTAAGGCTTTAACTTAACACAATGTGGAAAAAGTGAAGCACTGTGAATACTTTCTGGTTGCACTGTAAAATCTGTAATGGTTCTATGCAGCTTTATGCATTAGAAGACATACACTATGTGGATCTACTATAATACTTTGTGGCCTATAGTTGTGCTTTGAGCCTCTTCTACCAACAGTTAAATGGAAAAGACACCATACACCTTAGTTTTAATCAGTATACATAACTACAATTATTTTTATTGCCAGCATGGTGATTTATTGCGGTATGGAATTTTTTTTTGATTCACAGCTGGAAGTCCGGCATTCAAATAAATCAGTACACACTCAATTACTAATTCACTGTAAACTGCAATTCAAAATGTGTCATCCAGTTAATTGCTCACTTGAAGTCAGAATGCATTGACTTCCTGCTCAGGGACACTGATTTGATCACACTAACTTTGTAATAATTGGAACAACTTAATTAAATGTTTTAATTTCCATTGAGCCCCATCTAATATAATTATATCAACATCAGAAAACTCTTATATCATTGTGGGAACAATGCTTATTATCTTTCTCCTGAGAAAAGTTACATTTTACAGATAGTAACTATTCAACCAACACTACTGAAATTGTCAACTCATGTTGAGCTTGTCTATACAACAAGCTTTGTCTCAGAGGAAATGAAGCTTTAAATCCACCCATTGCAATGGTGCAACAATGAGCTGCTCTGCTTGCCAAGCCGCCAATGTCAGCCAAGATTAGGGAAGGTCTTCCTCTCATCTTCATGGACGTTTCATCGAGTGAGTAAGCAAACCCTCCCCAACCTGACCGGGTAAAACAAAGCAATGCTGGCTGCTGTGATGAGATCCAGTCAATCAGGACATAGGAACAGCTTCCTGTCAGCGCAGAGGAGGTAAACACATCAACATCACAATCCGTCACCACCACTTAGCTTCCAGCCCATCACCAAACAATGCAGAGAAGCTGCCAACTGACTACTGACTTTGTGTGGCACAACGTGCAAACATATTGGAGGACGGAGGGTTGTAGAGTAGAATATATTGACCACAGCGGTCTGTTTGTGTCTATTGTAGCTCGGGGGAGGCTGCACACTACAGAAATGGATCAAGCTATTAATGTCACTGTACAGATGTATTGCAGCTATAAATAGATGCATAAATATTGTGTTGCCTCTGAGTAAATGGCGATGTTATAGAAATTTTAGACTGGTGGCAACAGTGTATGCACTTTAGATTTGTCATTGATGGGGACAGAATTACATATTATAAGCACTTTCACACTTGTCACTACTTAATGCTTTTGTACTTTATAGCAATCCATTACATGTCAGCAAATGTTTGTCTTTTTGCCTGAAATTGTATATTTTCATTAGTGGTTATGAGATTGTGTGTACATCAACTTTTACTGCTACCATGGCCACTATTATTATTATTTCCAGTCTAAATACAAGATCTATTACTGCTGTATGTCTTACTACTTATACCACTACAAAAATGCAAAATAGAAAATATTTCAGATGACTTCAATCATCCCTCATCTCTGTAGTGGGTGGTGACTGAGAAAGATGATGGAAGAGAGCAAACTGTTGAGAAGAAGTCCTCAACTGCCACTCCCTGCAGGATTTGGTTTCCTTTGCTGTAATGTTGGTCAATGAGGTGTAACTGTAGTGTATAGGGGACCTAACTGTGAGCTATTATTCCCTGTGTCCAGAGAGAACAATCTCTGTCCATCTGTACTCATCACAAGCAAAGAGCTGGAACAAGACCACAGCAGCACAACTGACAGAGACAATGAGACTTTATAACGCTAATGGCTTCCCTAACGTCCTGTTCACAATGAAGTGCTAGCACATACAGAACTGTCCTACATGTGGATCAAAACTGTTACAAACTTAGGCCTAAAGGAAAACTTCTTCCCAAACGCTTTTAGGATGAATCCTGATGACACTGACAATCCCCTGTCTTTCCAATTAGCACCACTGCGAAGCTTACATTATTGTTTTTTAGTGAAAGCTTCACAATTATTTGATGGATTGCCATGGAATGGTGTCCAGAGGATGAATTCTGTTGTCTTTGGTGATCCGAACTTTTCATTTAGCACCACAGCTGGTCAAAGCTTGAACAAATCAAGGGAAATATCTCAACATCCACTTGGCACAACATTTTGTACAGACATTTCTGTTTTCTTCTAGCTCCACGATGACATTGAAGTTTGTGGGTTTAAATTATATATCTCCACAACTATGACATTTGGTACAAACATTCATGTTCCCCTCAGGATGAAATAATAACTTTGGTCATCCCCTGTTTTTCATCAAGGCATCAACATCGAATACATTTTTTTACTTCAGCTTTCAGCATCAGCGTGTTTGCAATGCTATTTTAGCATATTGATATTAGCTCAAAAGCAGCATCTGATCTTCAGTACAGCCTCACAGAGCTGCTAGTGTGGCAGTAGACTCTGGGGCTGAATTCACATAGAATCAGGTGCTAAAGCAAAAATGCAGATTTTTCCATTGATTTGAACCCGGGTGACTGAGTTCAGGCTGTGGCGGTGTGGGCCGCAGGGGGTGCCACAAAAAACACAGCCACCAGGCGAAAAACAGATTCAACTTTTGGAGAAAGGCAACCCAATGTCACGCTGCAGCAGCCAATCATGCCAGCGTTCAGACCCGAACTTGCCCAGGTGATGAAAAACTTTGTTTTTGCATTGTTGCATTAGCTATTACCTTAATATTCCACTGTTTATTGAGCAACTGTAAAGATGGAAGAGAGAGTGATCGATCGGTTCCATGATTACTGTACATCAGCTGTTCAGACCTGCCACAAGGGAGTACAAAGACGTTACTCGCTGTGCAGTGGCTTGGCTTGTATCGGTCTTCAAGCTGGGATTGCTGGTTAGTATCAGCCTCTCCCATACCACCGCACAACCCTGTGGCAAATTGCTGCAACATCTGATTCAATGTGCAGGAGCCTAAGTCTTGTTATGATTCCTAGATAAGTGGAAAAGTGCAGATGACATGACTTCACGTTAAGTGGCACATACTTTTGATTGTGGTCTCTGTGTCACATTCTTGGTATAGTCTAAGCAAATTTATTTATCAGTAAATGATAAATAACTTACTGCCAACAGACAAGGAAAAGCAGCAGAAATATCAATTTCTCTGCTTATACTAGCCTCAATAGGCCCAAAGGCACTGACTTACAAGCCATGTATTTTGAGAAGTGGACCTATAACTCTAACCTTTCCTAATGTCTCAATAACAGTTCTTCTTTCCACCTAAACACAGCTGGATACAACAAGTTCATGTTGGCTGGGGTTGCTGATGCACTACACTGCTAAAAGATATAAATGAAAAAGTACATGAGGTAGAAGCTGACATTCTATAGGTGCTAGTAAATTCAGAGCATAAGCATGCCCATAAAATATTTAAAAATATCAGGCCATAAAAGTTACCTTTTCCTAAAATTTTAAATTATTAAGTCAACATTAATTTAAAAAAGGGCCTAGTTGTTACTAATACAATGAACCATACAAAAATGCAGTGCTGCCCACTATAAAGTTTTATTGAGAACGTGATAATAACATAATTTGATTGCGTTGAAGCAAAAATTTACCTCCATAACATCAGGAGTGTCTATTGTCTATGACATTTCTAGCAAGAATACAGTTCTGGGGCAAGTCTGACAGAAAATTTGACAAAAAAAACCAAAAAAAGAAACAACTGCTGAATAATAGAAGTCTATTTGTATTCAGCTTTGCCCAATTTAGTCCAACTTTTGTTGATTCAGTTCAATCCAAGTAAAGACACAGTAATTAAATTGGCTGTGAAGCTCTGCTTGGCTAAGGACTTATACTGCAGTTTAACAGTGCTGTTCTGGAATGGCAAAATAAAGATCGACCCTTGAATCTGTGTCTTAATTACCCACTGCTCTAGAGTAGAAAAAAAAGAACCCAGCAATGATTTAGTTTTGTTTTCCCATGATAGGGCATACATTGCACCTCATCCTCAATAAACTTTTGAGACTCAGAGGATTTGCACTGCAACAGTAAACCCATTTTCCTATTCTTGATTATTGCATTAGCCCTGATAGAATGTTATCTATGTGAGGCTTCATTCTGTTGCCCAAGGCGAGGATGACATTGAATATTTTCAAATAGCATAACACAAAACGGTGACAGTGGAAAAAACAATTGCTGAAAAACAAACCATGATTACAGTCATTCAAAATTGCCTAGAGTCTGCCTGGTCTTCCAATTGGTTTTTCAAATTCAAGCTCAGCTTCTGATTTACATGATGCATTTGTATAGCCTGTAAACACAGGCCCCTGAGGGTGGAGAACAGTGGAAAGTATTAACCTATACATGTACAGGCATGGGTGTAGGCAATGCTGTGCACCGACTCTGTAAGAGACTTCCATGTGTTAGGTGAAGGGTTAAATTGTTATTGCAAGCATAGAAATGTGTCATGGGAAGAAACCTATCTTAGTTTAATTTGCAATAACTGCAGAAGCATGTCCAGGGAATCTGATTGGCCACCTCAGGTGCCACCCCGCTATCTTAAACTATGATTGGCTTATTGCCCAGTCTGAGGTGGGACCTAGTTTGAACAGTGTGGCAGCAAACCAGACTTGCTTTCTAGACTACAAAAAACTCTTTTTTGATTTGAAATGTGGATGAAGAGCTTCTTAAAACTTTGGAGAAAACTGTATGGCGCGGAGTGGACAACACAGTTTGAAGTTGTTGTCTGTGGAGATTCCTGGGAATACATTTTGCTGAAAAGATGTGAGTAGAATGTTTGATACATCTGTTACTGTGGTTAAAAATGTTTTAGCTGTGTGACGTTAGGCAGAATTTATTTGAACTGGGGTACTGCGTTCAGACTGTGGAGGAACGGGCCACAGTGGGTGCAGCAAAAAAATGCAGCGGCCTGCAGCGAAGACGAAACAGATTCAACTGTTGGAAAAAGGCAACCTAACGTCATGCTGTGGCATGCCGACGATCAGACCGGAAAAGAAGAACTTTGTTTACCTCTAGCATTGTAGCATTAGTTGTTTACCTTAATATTCTGCTGTTTATCTGAGCAACTGTGAATATGGTAGAGAGACTGATCAATCATCTCCATGATTACTTAGCTATTCAACTCTGCCATGAGGGTTGGTATCAGGCACTCCCACACTGCTGCACAATGCCTGATTCAATGCGAAGACGTTTCCCCGCATCATTCGATGTTGATGATACATGACACATGATAATGATAATGTGGTGCAGGTCTGTCATCTCAGCTTGCTAGCTCGTCAAGACGGGTTTTTGTCAACGATGCTTTGCATTTGTATGGTGCCACTGTGTTGTTATGTGATTGGCAGGTCTATTTATTTTTATAAATAAACTTTAAACACAGAAATGTAATATTAGGCTGCTTGTAAACAGTGGTAGAAGTACTCAGATCCTTTACTATTAAGTAAAAGTACCTATACAAATACAATACAATAAAAATAGTCACAAGAAAATGATACTATGAGAGCAGTGAGAGTGAACCAGAATAGTAATAACAATATAACAATGAGCTGAAACTCACTATAAACCTGAGGGAAGCTGCAGATACAGTTGATAATTCTCTGTAAGTTCATCACTATGAAATACCCATTTTACTTTTTCACATTGTTTTACATAGTTTCAGGAACTAAAACTTAACTAAAGGCTTTTTTGGGAGAACTTGAAGAGAGCTTGCATGATATAAATTCCTGAAGGGACAGTGAAAATTAAGACCACCAACCTACTGCTACCTGGAAATTGCTCACAAAACACTTGTTGTGGTGGCTAGGACTCTAGTGTGACACTGTGCACCTCCTGCAACAACAAGAACATGATCCCCTCAACAAAGTGGCAGGAATCGCTGTCAGGAATTCAGCTGGGGTATCTTCACTGCTGGGTATGAATTTTGGTCCACTCATGCACAGCCCATTTACCACATGTATCGGATCAGGATGTCAGGATTTGAACCGAGGGTTAGAAACACTGCAATTTAAAGCCAGTGTTTAGTTGTTAACACGACACATTGAATGTTAGTGAGGACTTGTGGTTAGTGGTACTAATAACACTAATCTGGACTACTTTAATATAAAAAGCTGGTCTGTCCAAGAAATTACCTGACACCCCTTAGTGTCCCAGAATACAAATAGGCAGCACAGATTAGGAACCCAGAAGCTCCCTCACCCTTGGTACTTGACACTAATGTGAAATACTGTATGCCAGACCAATACGCCAACACTACACAATGCATGTTTTACTACTACCACTATTCACACCACTGTGTGTGTGGCAGAGAGTGATTGCCGACTTCAGAGCTTGTATCAGTGTGCAACAATGTGTGTGTATCTAACATTTTTGACAAAAATGCCTACTGCAGCATGAAGCTGGACGCTTTCTGAGCTGATTTCACCTATAGTTTTAACCAAGTCTGTAAAACCTACCAGCATCTCAGATAGATTAAACATGAAGGCCTTTATGTTTTGTATTAAATCTTTTTTTCAGTAAACAATTCTCAGTGGAATGTTCAGAAAGTTTAATTTATTATAAGAGGCATTTTACACAGCACATGATGTAAATTGGTTTCTCATACTTTATTTACTATGCACACAGCTCAAACTGTATATTTACATCTGGATATACAGAACATTGAGGACACTTTAATTCAAAGACACGTTGATAGTGATTAGACAGGAAACAGCTTAAAACTTGTATTAACCTTTAAAATATTATTAATCTTATTTCAGTTTGTTAGTGGGAAGTGCATACCCACACGAGAAACACTTAATTTGGAATAAAAAACCAGAACTGGATAGAAAAAGTGATGAAAAGAAAAGGGACTAACATAAACTCCAATTAGATTAACATAAATGCTGTGTAATGTCAGTCTATGGTACTCAAATTGACAAGCACATTTTTCAATTGTAGTGGCCCAACTACAACATCTTTATCCTGTATTTTTCTCAAATGAGTGTGTTCACAGTAGGGAGTAAGCATGCAGCCTAATCTTGATTAAACCTTAATATGTGTTTTGCATGTTCAAATAACTCCCTGTGCAGGTTAAACTGTCCAAAGTGAAATATATTTTTCTGAGGTTTCTGTCCTCGTCAGGACATTTCGATACTCTCCTACAGACCAATTTTTCCCTGAATGACTTGTAGTGTCTATCTTACTGCACCCAGACATGCACACTCTCATACACACTTGTGCTACACCTCTGAGGTTGCCCACCTCCCTGGCTGCCTAATGGGCCATAGGCTCTAATCTGGATGGCCACGGTGCTCAAGAGAATGAGCAGAGCAAATAGAGAGAGCAGCACATCAGGCCTGAGAGCCGGTGTGTCGATAACCCCAGCTGTTAAAGAGACATCCGCCCATCGTTCAGAGATGAGGGAAAGAAACGGGACGCCTTCACAGGCCGGGGTAATTTCCAGGGACTGACAGCAGATAGCTTCTCATAAAACATTTTTTTCCCCCCTTCAACCTCCATAATGTCCCTTCAGCTATTCAAGAGGCTTTGTTTCTCTTCTATGTCACCTGGCTTTATTTATAATTACTAGATTTATTGCTCATTTATTTCACCCTTACTGTAGTAGAATCAGTATATACGCATGTACACTACATCACCAATGAGAGAAAAATTTGTTGTTTTTTGTGATAGACACTTTTTATAATTTGTAAATATATTTTATAGCTGTAATACAAATGGACTGTGGATTGTATCCATTGTACTGCAAGAAATAAATACACTTTGATTGTGCTCTTCTACTTTCCAGACTTTAGATAAAAGGGATGGAACAGCATAACAAACCCTTGAGTACACCACTGCACACTTATTTGCATAATCTCCCATAATTCCTGCACATTTTCTTTTATTACAGGAATTCTGAAAGGTGTCTTGGAACAAATTCATCTCTGTTCTCTATTGTTTCTAAATGTGATGTTCTCTAGTAGAAAGAGTATAATTTGCTCACTCAGCAGAGTGCCATCAGCAAGCCACTTGTCTTGCAGTGAATGCTTATTATACAACAAAACAATGTATGCTACTCAGCCAATCTTGTTCACAGTACAAATGCAAAATTAATTCCAAATGGAAATGACAGTGTTGATAATAATCATAAAGTGCAATAAACATCATTATCACCTATCGCACCTTTTTTGGGATGATTGTTTCCGTTCAGACAGGTTCCGTAATTACAGTCAGCAGTGATGCAAGGTGGCATTTAGCGACTTGACAGCTCCTGAAACCTGCCCCCACCGCACCCTCAACCCCAAAATTTCCATTAGTAATTGACAAATGGATGGATTAATGGTGTATAAAATGACCCATCCATCACAGGGGCTAAATGGGGTGAGAGAGCACCATTCTGTCAGACATGCCTTTTTAGAGCCTGGTTCTCATGACCTCTATGTAACTGGATAAAGCAGTGGTTGTCTTTATTTTTCCTGCAAACAATTTCAGCAAAAAAAGGAACACATTTTTATGTTGTAATAAATTGTGAGTTAATTGAATAAGTACTAAAGACAAGACTGAGTACTGATGGTCCTGCTGTTTACTAAGGAGGTATACAATAGAAATACTCCAATTATTTCTATCTCAAGAGAAGAAGGAAAACACAATATCACTTTAATTTGATATTATTTGTTTGCCCAACTTTAGTATTAGAAGGTTTCAACTAATATTTACAGCAAATCCAACATTGGTCTTTAGCTAAACAAGGTCAAATGTTTATTCTATAATTACCAAAGACTCTACTGTCAAATTTGTTATATATAACTGACCCAAAGGAATCCAGTCCACTACAGTGGCTTTAAACCATTTAAACGAATTTGTTCCCAGGGATTTCACAATTAATGCAGTTGTTGATTCTGGCATGAATCAGTTTACCTCAAATGTAAAGAAAGAAAGAAAGCTTTGGTGGGATAATCTATTTTCATGCTCAATGACTGGATCACCTTTCTAAGTACCTCCTGATTGAGAAATTACACACCAGAGGTAATTTAATTCTTTGGTAGAAGCAAATGCTCTAAGATTATCATGCTGCTTGGTGATTCTTAATAGTTTTGTCTTTTTGTAATAGACAAAATCATCAAGACAAGGGGGTGGTGCCAAAACATCTACATCAGCACCATTACACAATGATTTGCTGGATTTTGAGAGAATGTCCTGTCCCTTCCAGGATGCCTGTCTATTCTAATAACCCTCCCCCCCCCCTTCATTTTTTTTTTCAAAATTCCAATGACCTGAAGGATTAGAGGTAACCCATCTGACTCAGTTAAATCAATGACATCAATAAGTTAAACAATGAGGAGGCAAAATCCTATGTCAGTAATGGACAGGTGCAAGTTTGTGTGTGTGCATGTGGCCAAGCATGTACATACTGTATACGTGCCAGCATGCATGTGTGTCTGTGCATGTGTGTGTGATGTCAAAGGCCTGATCAATAATGTAATAACAATGTGTCTGTGCTGCCTGCTTCTGCCCCACATCACTGGACAGCAGGAACCATAACACGTATAACAAAGATATAGTTGTCACATAATTGTACTGTGGGTACAGGGGGATATTCATAATAAATTAACGTGTGAAGTGAAATAACAACATATCTTGGAATGCATCTGAATAATGCTCTTATCTCTGACTCTGATTGTCATTAGTATAGTTTTTGCTGATATTCGTGTTTGTTCTGCAGTCATTTTTCAGCTGATTTAATTTCCATTGACATGTGCTTATGCACTCGCTTGTGCAAGGGTGGCATTAAGTGTTTACGCACACACACTTCCATACTTACGATTTCTGTCTCCACTACTCATATCTACTTTATCTATCTCTCTTCATAATATGGAGGCATCAGAAGGAACGTAGATTATAAAAGGATAGGGTTATTTCACAGGATGGATAGAAGCAGTCACCCTTAAAGAGCTATCTCATTAAGCTAATATATCATGTGTGAGGAAAACAAAGTACTTGTAAGTAACTTCACTCAGATGGATGATCAACATCTGACCACATAAAATATTTTAAGCCACTTAAATGCAGCTCTCACCAGGGGGCAGCTAATTGCGAGCAGTGGCAGAATTTCTGAATGACCTTTGAGTTTGAGTGATTTTGATAAGAGGACTTTACTGTTGGTCTTATTAAATCTTTAGGAAGTTTTGTCCTCAAAGGGACGTATCTAAACTTGAAATAACCAGTTCACTTCATAACAGAAAACAAATAATATACAGTGAGACTCTACCTTTTGATGGGCAGGGAAGTAAACTGGGAATTGCTGCAAAAATGCAAATACAGGACAGACAATAAAAAAACAGGTTCCGGGGTAAAGTCCACAAAGCTCTTGGGAAAAAAAGTAAGAAGCACATACTGCACAGCTACTTTTTATTATAAATAGAGTATTTACACTTCAAACATTTTGAGTCAGCCTTTTGAAAACATCTTAAGCAAGGGATTTTAACAAAGATAGCTCCTGGTCTATTTCTATTGAAATGTAAGCTGTAGATGCTAATAGGATTTTTAAATTACATTTCATCTACATTTAAAGCAAATAATACATTTGCCATGTGAGAGGTGGTCATTCTTTTTCAAGCTCATCTATTTCATTATATGGATCTCAATACATATACACAGTATGCAAATACACAGTATAACCACAGACATAACACGTTTTAGAAGTCTAATACTGGCACCAGTCAATATCAATTAGTGCTTTTGCCAATATCTAATATTTAAGAACAAAGACAAGACAAAGACAACGATAAAACATGTGTCTACTGTATTACTGAAATGATTGTGCTATTGACAGAGAAAAATGTATACATTGAAACACTTATTGGCCCTTCTTGGTCAGTTTCCAGTAATATGAATGGAAAACCATGACTTTGTGGTAACATCAGATTAGATGAACCACGATACACCATTAAATGCAATATCATTTAAGTCAAGTCACGATGTTAGTTTACTTAAAAATATAGACTGTTGTTTTTCAAAAAAACTCAAAAAGTTGATAACACGCTATTGCTCCTCTTGTTAAGGTCAATTATCAAGTTTAACAAACACCATTACCACCACCAAAAAACCCCCAACTACGCACAGCCTCTTGACCTGTTGCACACAAGTAGCTAAATACCAAATATAACACTAAATGCAATGTTTACACCTGTGCCAGTCAAACCTATACAAAGCATCAATGAATGCAAAATATTGGATGTGGTTAAGACATTGTTCTTAGACTATATTTGATGAAGTAAAGTTTGGAGAGGGAGCTGTCACAGTTGCATTAGTCTTTGAGCTAAGAGAAACTGAATTCAGGTCAGCCAGGTGATGATGTCAAGGCCCGTCCTGGTTTGTGCTCCTTAGAGTGATTCCTATTGGCCTTACTCAGATATAAGTCTAAAAGTCATCATAATTCAAATATGAAAATGTCTAAGTCATTTTAACATTATAGGCTTCGTGGAACCTTCCAAGTGGTGAGGTGGTGCAGTCAAGAAATGTAAGTGCATCTCAGCTTTCAAGTAAGTTTTAACTTTGTAACCCAGTCTCTCTTTCTAAGTGAGCAAAAGTATAATAGTATTTTCACAAAGCTGCCAAAACGTCAACATCTGAGGATCAACACAGAATATTTAATCTGTCATCAGTTTGAGTCATTATCATGCCTTTGTCCATTTCACAGTCTCTATGTTTCCCAGTCCTCCCCTTTTATTCTGACTGAACAAGTGCGTGAATAATTAGCTTGAGCTATTTTCTTCATGTTAGCATTATAGCAGCTGACATGGTAATTGCAGCCTTTCAGAGAGGGGGAAAGTGTACAGAGAAGAGTGTAGCTACTCAGAAAGCTACTGCCTTATTTAAGACCTCTTCGCTTGCCTCAAGTCGAGCTCTCTGTCAGCAGCTGTCACACCATAATCACCCTCACACAGTTGCGCACACACGCAGACACACAGGGACACAAATGCATGTACAAACAAATAATAGTCCCAATCAAACTTTTTCTTTAATTTCAAAGCTAATTTTGTTGTTTTTGTTTCAAGATAATAACATCAGATAATACGACATCAGCTACATCCATTGAGCAGCCTTTTTCATCCCATTTCTAACTTTGTAAAGCACTCTCAAGTTTTATATAGATTACAGATAGTGCAGTGCCAGGGACAGTTGCTAAGCCCAAGGCCTGTTCCTATAATTAGTGCCGTAATAGATAGAGTCTGTACTCTTCATTTCTCCACACCCTACGGCTGTAGTAATATAGCTGTTACCATTTCACTTAGAGCATTGATAACACAAAGCAGTCTTTTTAAACCGCCATGCTACTTTCTGAGCCACTCTTTATGCTTTATGAGGGGAGTTGTGGAATGTGGCTTTTGCAGTGGATATTCTTAGGATCAATACGTCTAAAATGTGTTTTTATTCGATCGAATTTCAGTGCACATGGTTTTCACTGGTTAAGCTAATTGTCATTTAACAGTCAGTTTGGACTAAAGTGGCATATATCCACTTCATAATGAGGAGGGACAATCACTTTGTTTAAGTCACTTGACTGACAGTGTTGTCAAACTATCAGACACACTTGCTCAGTCTGCAGTCTGATCCCTGCAACCATCAAGAAAGAGCAACACTCTCAAGTGGTGGGTTTGATTTGTTCCAGAGCAGCAGGCTTCCCTCAGCACTACAGTTTGAGACACAGCTGTGAGTATGGCCTCTTAAGAATAGCAGATATGCAAACTTGACCTTTTCTCCTGACAAAATTGATTAATTGGAGGCCTGCATGGATGGGTTTAATGATAGCATCCAAGAAGAATTGTAGATTTGTAATGGCCGGCATTTTGTTTAAAGGAACTGCTAGACGGTAAAATCTTAATATGCATAAGGTGTATGTCCATGTGCAAGTGTTTTGTGGGAGATATACTCCAAATATGCTGCAAAAAAGAAATGCTTAAAAATTAAATGGTGCAGATGTTCCCATCCGTTCTTCCCAAAGACACACAGCATCCAACATGAGACAATTAACAACACAATAAAACATGTTTGGAATATGATTATTATGATAGAATGATTCAGTTAAATTTTTTTAAAATAATGACACTTATTTAGCTAAATAAATACATTTCATGGGAAAAGGTTGCCTTTGTTGTGCGAGTTAGGGTATCTGATCAATTCTGAGTTTTCAATTCCGAATAAATTAAAATAATTATATATATATTATTTTATAAATTAAATAATAAAACAATCATCATTATTATACATATTTTTTAAGTTTATATGTATATTGTTAGTTATGATATGGAATTAGTTTGAATCTGAACGTCTCCCCACGCTGCCCAGCCTGGTTTATCAAAATGCTCCATTTGCAGGTTTTGCTGAACCACAGATGGAGCTTGGATGGAAACTTTCCAAAAGATAAAATGAAGCTCTGCCGTCATGTGATCGTGAAAACACAGCATAATAGTATCAACACGCTTTCACAAGTACTATATCCAGCACAGTACATTTTAAAACTCAAACTTTCCAGTCTGGTGACCTCAAGAAGCCCCTGCTGCAAAACTGGCTCTGCCAGTTTATTTGGTGCTGGTGTCAGTGAGTGAAGATGCACAATTGTGTCCATCCATTCATAAACAAACCGAAATAGGAATTCAATATTTAATGTAAATACATATTTTGAATGAATAACACGTTTCATATTGTAGTTTAACCATTACAATTACCCCGTGAACCACAGGTTATAATGGGGCATATAAAACAATAGGCCACTGTAACAGCATGAAAAAAAACACACTGTATGAATAAAACACATTTTAGTACTGACAATTAGACTGTGCAAAACTAACAAGAATGCTAGGGCTATATGTTACATATGTTGCATAAATACTTAAATTAGATGCAATATTCATTTAAATAACTAAAGAAAGTTAAATTAAATGAATGTAAATCTATCTATAAAATGTTTAGTAAATGCAGAATCCAAACATTATAGGAAGAAAATATATACATGTTTACAATAAGTCACGCAGCTAGATATTTTTAATAAGTCTGCACCACTTCTGGCAGAAATTACCTCACTTATTTCTCCTTTTAATTAACAATAGAGAGAAAAAGCAATGTTGGTTTTATTTGTAAATTCACTTTTTCATGATGCAAAAATTATGATAATGAAAGGCAACTCTAATAACACAATCAGATGTACTCACTGAGTTAAAAGTTTCCTATCCTGCCATAATATCGGCTGTTTTTAGAAACGTATTGTAAACTATTGTCACTATAGCATGGCGCTAAGGAAAGCAATTAGCCTGGCAATGAAAGAAGGCAGTCCTTCCATCTGTATTCAACCCAGACTGGCATCCAGTGTGGGTGTGTTTGAAAAACACACACTCCCACTACTGTCATTCTGTGCATGCTGGTGGGCCCTGACCAATCATATCGTTTCAAGCTGGGTCACATATAAACCAGTCTGTGTTTGGAAGCCAACATACAGTCTGTTTAAGCCACAAGCCAATAATCTCTCACTCCCGCTATGTGCATGTATGTGTGTTTGTGTGTGTGTGTGTGTGTGCGTATGTATATGTGCACTTTGAATGTGTGTTTGTGTGAGTCAAAAGGCCAAATCGACAATGCTGGACTCAGATGACAATCATCTGGTGCAGCAGACCTTGGGCAGGTGTTAAATGAC
Organism: Nannoperca obscura; assembly: GCA_036024295.1. Taxonomy (NCBI): domain Eukaryota; kingdom Metazoa; phylum Chordata; class Actinopteri; order Centrarchiformes; family Percichthyidae; genus Nannoperca; species Nannoperca obscura. Next base: position 14,981 of record JAVQJL010077093.1, read on the forward strand.
CTTGCCTGTCCTTGTAAGGACCAGACTCACACAGTGTCTGAAAATATCACAGCAACTTTTCATCACTGAGCAAGATGGTGAAAATGTATATATATATATATATATATATATATATATATATATATATATATATAAAATAAAACTGCATAATATTATTTTGAAATCTTAAAAAATCCCAATCACACTAGTTTAAACAATGCCATGACCTTCGTCAGTGTGGGCCATATTAAAAATGTCAGAAAAACTTAAATAGATCAAATTAAACTACACGACAGAATGGAGGGAGCGTGAGCTAACATTAGCTATATTTATATCCCCTTACCTGAAATCAAATCAAAAGAATGTGGAAGTTGAATGGTGCTTCTCTGAGCAAGTACCTACATTTGTGATAGAGCAGCTGGGGCAGCAGTGAAAAGGATCCTCCAGCAGTATTACATGTGCTTGGTAAGCTAGTTTTATCCCAAAGTATGTCACTCATTCTTCTGGGAGAGTACCAGAACCAGAACTTATGACAGTTCACACAGTAGTAACAACACACTGTATTACAACATGAAGCCGAATATCTTTTTTCATTTTTAGCTCTTCTTAACTTTTGGGGTATGGGGTATGGGGTACGAGCTAAGACAAACCCTTTGAGACACTACATTTTTCAGACATTCCAAGAGTTTTAAAGTGAAAATATACCCCCTTTCCATGTCTAAAGACACAAAAACCTAGAATGAGATACATTGGTCATCAAGGCTGCAATTACTGATTTTTCAATTATGGATCAATATGTCAGAAAGTAGTAAAGAAATGCCTGTTTTATCTGACCAGCAGTCAGTAATTACTCTATTTCTGACTGAAATAATAAATTGATTATACAATTAGGTAACAATTTTCTGTCAACCAGCTAATCAATAAAAAGTTTAGCACTATGGATTCAGCTTTATTCAACATCATGCTGTAGATCTATAATTTTCAGTGGTAAAGACATCTATGGTCATTATAAAAAAGAGGATTTGGACAACCATTTAATTAGATCTAGTTTCATATAATGTTAATTCAATAAGCTGTGTTGTCTGTGTATTCCACACCAGAATGTGTTTATTAAACCAATCAAATTGTGCATGATTTGTAGTATTTGTAGTATGTTAAAAGTAATAACATTTTAGTTATTCATGTGTATACATGTGTAATCCCCCCAGAAAAGAAACGCTTATTACATGATCACATTTCTATTTTGAGTTATGCCATTTAGCCAATGCAAGCTGTTTAAAACATGTCAGGTTCTGCTTCTCAACGATCACAGAAAAAATATAATATTCTTATGGGGCATAACATCATCACACAGCAGCAACACAGTATTGTTAACTTCCCTTAACACAGGCTGTGTCTGTGTGTGGTAGCATGACTGATTTTGCCATTAGAAGCCCCTAATGATCATTTTACGCTCATAATACCATAACTGTCTGTGGCACCACTGCTATCGTCAAAGACTTCATTATGCATTAGCCTGTTTATTCTCTTTCTCTCTCATTCACACTTCCTTATGTATTCATGTACTCAAGGCTTTCAAGCTGACCATTTCAACAAACACTTAGTCGTTGATATCCTGCACAGCTTAGCTGTAATAACTGTCTTAAATGGTTTAGAGTAAATTACTACTAGAGTACTTTATGAAAGCCACAGCATGTCATGAGAAAGTTTCAGATAATTACAATATGTGGCAGCATGCATTACACGGAGCATTTAAATGTGAATGAGTGCAGCAGAAATAAAGGTCTGGTTCACAGGACTGCTTTGCCACCTGACATTAGTTAGACCAGTTCACAGGACAGACATTTATCTTCTTTACTTTTCTCAAAAGTAGAATATTAGACTCTCGTTATCATGTACCTATGAAATGATGGATGTGATGCAGTTTGTTTTGTAAGATATTCATTGTAAGAGTGTTTTATAGTGCACCGACTCTCACATTGGGATGCCCTTTACCCTCAACTGAAAGTAATGTCATATTTATACTGGGTTCAACACATTTATTGATGATTGTTTGACGTTGTTTTGAACGAGAAAACAGTTATGCTCTATTTTCTGTGACATGATGATATTATTAAATACCTAGCAGGTGTCAACATGATGAATATCTTGTGTTTTTTATAAGGGATCCTTATTTTTCTGGTTAAATTTGAGAGAGTTAAAGACAGTAAGGGAAGAGGACAGCCTGCTCCTCCTCCTCTCTGGCTTCCGTGACTATCACAAGAATTCAGAGCTGACTCTAATTCAACAGGACTGTCATAGCTCATGAAAAAATCATGTCGTATAATCAAATCGGAGTAAAAACCCTGCGCTGGGCCTCACGGGAGTCTCCGTGCGCCCTGAATATTTCATGTAATGGAGGCTCTCACCACCATGGAAACACTCAACAGTTCAGGATTGCGTGCAAATATTGACTGTAGTGTGCAGGGCCAAGGGCCGGGACAGGCCGACTACGCAACCGAGCCTGAGTGAGTTTTATAAATAATGGTAATCACATGTGACACCACTCGCAGCAGGGGGGTTCGTGGCCACTCATATCCTCATACTGGATTGATGTTACTGAGTGCAGTGGTAGAGTTAAAACTGGGGAAGAAACAGTTGAGAGAGAAAGTGGCAGCTGATGAGAGAGAGAGAGAGAGAGAGGGAAAAAAGGGCCCTGATGCATATGAATTGACAAATGTCTGTTTTGGCTGCTGAGAATGGAGCTCAATTGTAGGTCTGAAGAAACATCAAAACACAATTCAGGGCAGACATCCAGTGCGTGGAGGAGAGAGGAGGGGGGCTGACAGAGTACCTAGGCTGCAAGCACTGCACTGTGGCTCAGCTGCTGGCTTAGCAGGGTCTTCTCCTGGTGCTCAACACTGAGAGACACTGGGCAAACAATGGATGGAAACTCCTTAAATAGTGAATAGGCTTAAAGTTGAGGTAAAATTATGCTTCTACAACTCTTCAAGCTTCTTGGCTATGCAAGGCCTCTCTGTCTAATTTACAGTAACTTTGTCACTTCTACTTTAATGTCAGGAACTTTGTTTGATTGCAAACACAGTCTATACTGGGACCCAGGTAGATTTAGTATGTATTAACTTGTGATACAGTGTGAGTCCCAAGGCCAATGTTTTATTTCTACTTCTTTTCAGATGACATATTGGCCTGCAGCTTATTAGCCCTCATAAAATACTAATGATCCATAAGTAAAAAGGAAATGTGACATGAAAAAGTATAGTTGAAGCATGCTACTAAATTACACACGGACATTGGCCTGGAGTAGACCCAATTTAAATTATGTGATTGTGATCAGGGAAATTTACTAGCAGAAGGCAAGAGGTTATATGTTCTTTTAATTTCTCAATGTATTGACTTGGCACATGTTAGTGCACATGTAACAACCACACAAACTCACACATCATTAAGAAGATAATCACTCTACTGTAGATGTTACAAACATTGTAAAATGAAGTGCAGTTCAGACAGACAGTGTGAAAAGCAAACTGTATATATGTGCTGGTAATGGTTGGGAGTGGTGCCGTTTGCATGTATTATCTGCACCTCTCAGACGTGGTAATTGAGGCTCAGTGCTGTTATGAGTCTGGGTGAGAGGCAAATAAATGCATCTCCTCACTGCTAATGCCGAAATCCGATCCTGTCTGCACATATTTACTGTGGGCTGCGTGCTGTCTGTGCCCGTAAGCCTGTGCATTATGCCTGATTCATCAATCGCCTGTTTATCTCGCCAAGCGAGGAAGAAAAAAAGACCTGCAGTAAATTCCCATTATTAGATGAAGTGTGATGAGGCCATGGGGGGAGAGGAGACAGACAGCATAGCTTTGATACACCAGCAGCCCTTCAGACAGTGGGTGTTGTCTGCTGGGGCAGATCATTAGTGGTATCACTCCAAGATGATGTTTTACGGTTTGGGGAGAGTTGATTTACTCTGATCAATGAGGGATCTGACTCTGGCGAGTAGAAACACAGTAAATTTTAACAACAGTGATGTTATTAGCCTCATGGTTCCTGGACTGTGAGGCCAACAAAGAGTTTACGACAAGCTGCTTCACATTAGACCTTGGCACAGATGGCTCAGGTTTGGAGTGTCAAAACACTGCTACACAACCCCATAGTGGATATTTCATTCACTCTGACAAAGAAAGTATACACAACCTCATTCCATCTCAGTGCTGTTGTGATGCTGCATGCAAGTAGCATTAGTAATGAAGTGGAAACCACTTGTATGGGTCAAAAAGCTTGCAACAGAATCATTCCTTAAATAATTCACTTATAGTAATCAAGTAGTCCACCTAAAGAAGTAATTTTGGGTTTAGTTATTCAAGGCAAAATGTGATTTTTAACAGAAATTGTATTTTTGTTTACTTTACATCCCTGATACTTTACCTTGCTCTAACCTGTTTAGAAGTCACTGTCACTCAATTTGAAACAAAGTTTCCATGACGCTTCTGACAAACTGCCATAAATTAGTGAAGGAGATGAAGCAGCAAAACTCAAGCTAAAGTAAGTAGCAAGCTAAATAAAGTAATTTAATTTGTACAGTAATTTGAAAAACAGTTGTACTGTATTTTGAAATGGAAATCTGCATGAGGAACAAAAAAACATGCCTGTCATAATAATCAGCCACTTACAATGATCAATTTGACCCGGACAGACGTGATCACTGAAAGACGTTTCCACTGTGGTATTATTGAGATTTATTTGTGCTTCTGAAATGATGCAATACCAGTTTATAAGTTGTTGTAATTTTAATAGAGGACCCATTTCAAGTGCATCTATCTTGCATTTGCTACCAACAAACAAACTACAGGCTAAACCACTTTATTAGATCTGCCAAAACAGTAAAGAAAGAAATCTCGTTCCAGTTATATAGATCCATTACTGAAAAAGTCTTCCAAGTGATCATCTCTGGATGGTATGCCTCCTACTTTATTGCTCCACTGCATGCAGGTTTGCACAAGAGTAAAGCAATGGGAAAAACAGTCTGCTGCAAACCAACGTGAAAAGCATGCAGTGTTAATCAGTATGCAGCCAATGCAAAATGTCTTACTTTCACTACTTTGCAACTTTACAAACAGATTATCCCAGATTTACTAATTTGGAAAGGACAAAACTCAAAAACACAGAAAAAAACAAAACAAAGGAAGTATATATTTCAGTGAACATAGCATGTAAAGTAACTTTGCACAGAGAAACCTAAACACACAAAACAAGCAGAAAGTTTACCAGTACAAACAAACAATGGTAAACAGGTCTAAGGATGCAAGCATTAACACTTGAATAGTGAAAAATATGTCTAGATGCAAATTATTGTATTCATCATGAATGCGTGAGTAGCAGATACCAGATTCCAATGAAAACTACTCACCTAGTAAATATGCAAAAAAATATTTTTTTTGTAATAGGACACCAATGACAACAAATACATTACAAATTTAAGAATAACAATGCGTAAACGCAGCAATATAGGGCTACCCAAATCAACATTTAACCATTTAGTAGGCTTATGTCTGACCAATATGTTCCATTCAAAACTTAA
>JAVQJL010077098.1:0-15309 GCA_036024295.1 Nannoperca obscura
GAACGCAGGAGATCATTAAGTATGAGTGATTGTTTTCTGTGGTGTGCATGTTGTTCCCTTCCATTGTAATATGTGAGGGACAGTTCTGCATACTGTCTGTGGAAATGGCCAGAAAAAAAGCCTTTTTTCCCTAAGACATTGATTTTCTGTGTGCTATGTAATTACGGTAAGTGGATGAGTATTGGAAAATATAAATTAGAGTGGAAAGAGCAAGATTGAACTTAAGTAGTTGGCTCTTTGGAGATGAATGCGGGTTTTTCCTGAATGAAAAGAGAGAACCAAACATGCAAATGTTCTGGTGTAGCTGGGACCAGGGCACTGTTTCAGAAAGTGAAAACTCTTGATCGTTAATCCTGGGATTTCACTTCCTGAAACGGAGATAACTTTAACTCTGGGTCAGTTACTATGGTAACGTACGCTGCTCAGTGGCAGGTTGGGTGTCTGCCCCAAATAGGTTGCATAAATCCTTCATGTGTTTTAACAGCATTTCAGTAACTGTTTGAATTTACACACTTTGAAATATGGTTATTAAATGCTGTTGAGATTGTTAAATGTAAAATGTACACACCAAAATCCCTGTTCCAACCACAGGTCTGTAACCAAAACTCTCTTATCTGTTTCTATATTTTCCTCTTCAGTTGTGCTCCTGTCCAAACTGTTAGAGCTGAATGAATATATTGTGTAACATACAGTAGGATTCCAGCACTTTATCACACATTAAGCCTTCTTTCTGGAATAGAGAGCAGAGCAGATTATTTTCAGCCTTGTGTTTTGGCAGCTGTTTTTCATCTCGCACCTAAATGCTTTCTCAGGAAGTCTCAAGCTAAACGACCAGTGTGTGCAAAGCAGTGTTAAACCTCTCAGAAGAGAGGCTGGATTTGAAGTGGATAGACATCTGAAGAGTGTAATGTGTTTGCCCACACAGTGTGTGTTGTGTGTTTCTCAGTTGTCTTTCACATGAATTAATGAGGCCACTTATCCCACAAGTTCTAATCTTAAAATGCTACATTTGGAATAAAGTCTAATCCAGACGCATTATGCTGACCCGTTTCAAATTTGGATAGTGTGCGTGTAAGCGTAGTCACAGTCAGACTCACGACAGCTAGTCCACACATTCTTCTTCCTTTTCAAAACCTGGCACACCCACAGTACCCACAATGCAACTGGATTCAAGAGTGATATACTGGCAGTGTCTAATGCATCCTCGAGCTGCTAACCTGCAGCAGAGATAAGCAGCGGGCTACAGAGGTCTGTGACCATTTCAAATCTAAAAGCATTGTGCAGAGCGATGATTCAGTCTAAAGAGCTTCTCGCAAACACAACAGTAAAAACAAGAGAGTGGTTTAATAGTGATTCACCAGAATAGACACTTCTGGTCAGACACATTTAAACTAGTGAGATTATGGTCTGTTTTTTCGAGCCCTGTCTTTAAACCAGTTGCTTGACTGGTTTCCATCAGATGTCAGTTGGGATATATGCAACATGTTTTGTCCACATCACAGACTGGAGGACAGTGTGTTATTAGTTCTCTTGCTTCACCTCATGCTGCTTTCCTCTCATTTTAGTCCGAGGAACAAAGCTATATCAGGAGAGCTTTGAAGCAGCAGGCAGTCATAATTGAATTGTAGCCAAACACTGTGACTGCGACCATTTGAATCTTCCCTCCCATCCTGTTTATTGTTCTCTTGCATACATTTGATGAAACAAACACAGCCCCAATATTTATGACCTGTACGTTGACATCACTTTACCTTTGTCCATGATTTACTATCTAGCTCTAATTAGTTCTGCTCAGCGGCTTAAAACATGTTTCCAGTTAGACTGTTGACCCGGCTGGTTCACCGGCCGAGATGCTTGGAAAACCACGTCCAATGACGGCCAGTAGACGCTGGGCACCCAACCATCTCGTCAGGGAGAAAACGATCTGTTTGAACTTTTAACTAACATTTCGTTTAAACCCTGCGATCCGTGGAAAATGAAGGGCGCTCATAACCTTGTAATGTTGACTCAACTGAATGGTGTGTGTGTGTGAATGACGCAGCTGTATTTGCATCTGGCTGCCAACGTTTGCTTTTGTTTGTAAGAAGAAGGATCGATTGGGAAGTTTAGGGAAGCAGACCAAAAAAATTATTTGTCAGCATGCTTTTTCCTCCACAGCCGCACATCTTCTCTTTTTGCTCCAACCTTTGACTGAGTTTGTCTAAGATTTGTTGAGTGTTCAGTCTTGCACAGACTCCCAAAGTAGGATAAATGCGGGTCTAGTTCTATTACGTGTCTAGTGGCTAATGCTCTCAACAAGCCAACACAAAAGAGAAACCATACCATTTAGTGTCCGTAGCATTGCTGTAATGGGGGGAAATGGCTCGGCCAGGAAGTGGGCCAGTACCTTTTTAGTCCTATTGACTGTGTGGATTGCTGTGTTTGTGTATATGCAGGGTGTGGACTCTCAGATTGTTGATGTGCACATTAAAGAGAGATGTAATGTGTTTCCAGCCTCAGGGTGCTTGTTCCTGTGCCAAAACTCATTGGAAAACCATTGAAACTGCACTTCTGCTCATTTGATTGGATGTAAACACTCCTGCTTGTCCCAGTGGCTCAGTGGCTTATTCACATTAAACTGCAAATCGTTCTAATACTCAAAGGTATGTGTAACATACCAGAAGTCAAGGATTAAAGGCTTCATTGGCTGACCTCAGTGATTCCTACACACATCAGACCCCTGTACCTCTACTGTAGCATATCTCTGGACAGAAGTGCAGCAGTGAAACCTTGACAGCTCTGTAATCTGTGGAGATGCAGCTGACCTTTCTTCTCCTCTGTTGCCTTTGCAGTGTCACCAGAACTTCCTACATCACGATGAAGGGACGAACTCCTCAGGACCGGTGAGTTCAAATCGGGTAGAGACGAGCAGCTCTCAGATCCCCCACCGTTTGCTCTCGACCGTAGTTTCGGTTCAGTTTTTTCAAAGTGTTTTGTTGTTTCAGGCCCCACTTGTACTATTCTGTTAAAGCTGTAATCCACAATGTTCAGTCCTGGTTGACTTGCAGACACCTGCGGCAGCTGGTGTGTAGTTTGCAGCAGGAGGAAATGTACAGTGTGAATTAGCAATAACTTGGTGCAGCACTATTACAGCTGGAGAGTTAATTGTTAGATCTAAACTGTAAATTACTGTACAGATGCTATTGCAGAATGTAAATACATTAAACAGCTAGTGCTGAAACAAACCGGACCGGAATAGTACAAAAAAACAGGGTTTGATTTCATGAAAATCGTAAGGATTCTGACAGACTTCCGTCAGTTGTGGCTGGGCAGCATCTTGTTTCACACTGTCGACCCCCTTTACCTCCCATCTACAGGGGCTGCTTGGTGGGGATCATTTTCTTCATTCTGGGCCTGGGAACGTTGCTACCGTGGAACTTCTTCATGACGGCCTCATTGGTAAAAACAAGTACTTCATCCCTCAAAGTTAATCTGACACATTCCCCACGCCTCCGGCTTAAATGTTTGAAGACATGAGAAGCATGAACTGCATGAAAGCCTTTTTCTAGACAGCAAGAACAGTGTTGGTCTAGTGGTTCACTACTTACACTTCTTAAAGAAGTGGATGGATCTTTAAGCTATTCTTATAATTCAGTACAATATCTATTAAACTATAGTATTTGATGATGGATTGGAGTAAATCTCAAGCATCAAATCAATTGACAGCAGTATTATGAAAATGGGGCTGCATGTTGATCAAAGGTGGCTGTAAACGTGCATGTTGCACTTTCCTGGCTGCTAACGGAGCGTGATAAATCATAGACTGTAGATTATTATTAGCCGTAGCCACTTTGTTCTTTAGTGCACCCTACAGTAGCTTATCTGCCTTTATCTCCTTTATGGATCCTTTACAACAGCTTAACAAGTCTGGATTCTTTTATTATTGCTAAATACATATTAGATCTAGGATACAATGCCAGAGGATTGTCTTCAAGTCCGTTTGTCTTAAAGCTTAATGAATAGATTTGTGTTGGTGTTGTTTTGTGGGGGGCCAGGGGAACAAGCTGTACCACAACATTGACACAGAATCCTTAGCATTTTAATGAAGGTGTGCATCTGGCCTCGTGAGAAATGTCACTTGGTTATGTGGCACGTGCAGAAACGACTCTGTTACCAGGCGCACCGGCTAGTTGAGCATTCTTTGTGGGTTCGTCACAATGAGCTATCATCTTTCATGTTACACATAGTGAACCTGTGTACTTGAGAGACAATGGAAAATGAAGATGGCGTAGGTTAATACAGTATGTGTTTACAGTGTCTGCTTGCATGTACAGATGTGTGCATCATTGTGAAGTGAAAGGGTGCAGGTGCGTTGACAGTGATGATCGTCTGTGTTGCTTCTGGGTTTGCAGTACTTCCAACGTCGCCTAAACACAACAGAATGGAGCAACGGCACAACGGTGGTGCACAAGGAGTACTACTTCAACAACTGGATGACCCTGCTGTCCCAGCTGCCCCTGCTGCTGTTCACCCTGCTCAACTCCTTCCTCTACCAGAGGTCCGTTAATGCAGTCTGTTGTCTGTTATCTGTACTGGGCAAAGACGTTTGTTCCACACACAGAAGGATGTCACTTATACATTATGTATCTAATCAGGGCATTTGCTGGTTGTCAGTCCTTGACTTGAGGTCTTTTCAAAGTTAGATGTATGGCCTCTGTAGTGAATATGTTATCCAGATGAATGTAGAATGTGTTCTTGGTAAAATGTCTGATGTGGGTGTTTCTTGTTTCAGGGTGTCGGAGGCGATACGCATCGGAGGTAGCCTGGTTTTCATCCTGCTGCTCTTCATCCTCACAGCAGTGCTGGTCAGAGTGCCCATGGAGGAAGACCGCTTCTTCTCTGTCACCATGGCTACTATCTGGTTCATTAACTGTAAGTTATTGTGTGTGGGTGTGTGTGTGTAACTGTGTGTGTAGACACAGACTGACAGTTGAATGAAACTGCTTGTCCTCCCCAGCGTTTGGTGCCGTGCTGCAGGGCAGCCTGTTTGGCTTGGTGGGTCTGCTGCCTTCCAAGTACAGCGCCATCTTCATGAGCGGCCAAGGCCTCGCCGGGACCTTCGCTGCCATCGCCATGCTGTTAGCCATAGCCAGTGAGCCACCCACATACAATCAAAACGCCGCCGGGTGCATAATCCCCAGTTGCCTAGCAACGGAGGACATTCAAATCAGCATGACGGCACACAACATGCTCTGTTCCATTTCAAAGACACCGCTCATGACGGGTCTTTTTTTGAAAACTGTTTTCATTTATCAGATCTGTCGCTCTCCCAGAATTCCTAGTAGGCTAACTTGTGTTTGTCACTCAGGCGATGCAGACTCTGAGGCGGCAGCGATGGGTTACTTCATCACGCCCTGTGTGGGGACGCTGGTTACACTCTTCAGCTACTTGCTCCTGCCCCGCCTGGTCAGTTCTGCAAAACTACACTACCCACAATCCATTAAGCCTCTCCTGACATAATTTAGAGAGCAAGCAGAAAATACAAAGTCAGGCTTAAACGTATACAGAGGTATTGGCATAATAAAGGGTATAATTCATGTTTGGATGACGGCTGTAACTTGTGCTGTCTGGTGTTTCATGCAGGAGTTTGCCCAGTTTCATCTGAACAAAAGCAGCAAGTACGAGGCAGACACCACAGACGAGCTGTTGAAAGGTGGGAGACTCGCTTCAGCGCACTCATTTCACACCCTGGCAACTCATGCCACTGCCCAAACAGGCCACTGCAGGGACGACCATCAAACATCCGTCTGTCCTTCACCGTCTGCTTAAATCAAATCAATGCACTGGAACATTATCTCGTTACATGAGTTGACCCTCTGTTTATCCAGTTAGAGTCCTGGCGGTGCCCAGACAAAGACGGAGCCTGTTCACTCTCAGAGGCCGCTCAGGCTCTTACTGTTCTGTGGAAGAGTTGCACTCAGATAACTAAACCACATGTCATATTTCAATCAGTGGAAGTAAAGCGTAATGTGTTCAACTGCAGAGAGCAACGTGGTGGAGAACGGCAAGCAGAACGGCCACGCCAACGGCTCCGTGACCAGCAGCACCACCAGGGCTGACGGTGCAGCTGAGGCCGACAACACCGATCACACCTTCCAGTCACTGGAGCAGCATGAAAACAGCCAAGCCAAGGCCTCGGTCCTAGAGGTCTTCAAAAAGGTCACGATGTCCTCCTGTACATGAAACTCATGTGTTCTGTGGCGTGTTTGAATCCCCTTCAGTGGTCCACGTGTTGAAAAGGTTTCTCCTTGACTCTTAGATCTGGGTGATGGCGTTCTGCGTGACGTTTGTGTTCACTGTTACTCTGTCCGTCTTCCCTGCGGTCACTGCAGATGTCGGAACATCTTTCCCAGGGAAATGGGGTACGACCTGGCCTCTGTTCCACTCAGTGATTATGTTATGGACATCCATCTATATATACAGGATATCTGAATGTGTTGAAGAGTGACTTGTGTGTCTTGCTGTTCATCCTCTCTTCAGAACGCTTCTTCATCTCCGTGTGCTGCTTCTTGACCTTCAACATCAACGACTGGCTCGGTCGGACCATCACCACCGTGATACGCTGGGTGAGTACCTGATGAGATCCTTTCTGGTATGTTCAGCTTTATCACAACACCTGCCTGCTTCACTTTCACTGGCCTCCAGAGTAATAATCTAACCAACTACACGCCCAGAGGGTTATTTCTGTCTGCTGGAAAACCCAAAACAGCACCGTCAGCTTTACGTGTGGACTCTGTGGACCCACGATGCAGCTGATCAAAAGTTCGGTTCTGCATTCTTAATTTCATTTTCTGTATCCACTTCATACAGTAAATGTAAAGTTGGTGAACAGAGAGTTTTGTTCTTGTTTCACATGGAGACATTTTTAGAGGCTAGAAAACATAAAATATAGTATCATGAATGCTTTGTTGTTTGTATGGAAGCCCGTTTCTGCCACAAAGACGTTTCTTTTAACTAGGACTTATTATTTAATAATACATTCTGAAGTATTAAATCATAATGTAAGTATATGTTTTTATTAAAATATATGTGATATCTCCACGGTCAGGCGTTCCTTTGTGGTTGTACCTTCTCTCGTTTCTGTCTCGGGCATTAAATTACAGCATCACTTCCTGTTTGTTCTTGTGCCGACAGTTTGATCTGCCTCAAGTGTTCAATGGCTGACATCTGAGAATTGTCTTCTTGTGTTTTGTTTGTTTTTGTATCCCTTCTCTATCGTGGTGCCTCGCCTCATTCTGTCCATGTGTCCCTCCGGTCTCTGCAGCCCCGTAAAGAGTCTTGTGTCTTCCCGGCGCTGGTGGTTTCCAGGGTGGTGTTCATCCCTCTGCTGATGCTCTGTAACGTCCAGAGTCGCTCCTACCTTCCCGTCTACTTCTCCCACGATGCTGTTTTCACCTTCATTATGGCTCTCTTCTCTCTGTCCAGTGGCTACTTCGTCTGCCTCTCCATGTCGTACGCCCCACAGTGAGTACAGCAGGCTTATCACAAGAACCCGTGTACAGCCACAGTGACACCTGCAGGACTAGAATAGCTTCCAGAGCTGGAACTGCAGGAAACAGTCACAACACGCTGTTGGGTATACAGTGTGTACTACAGGGTTCGTACAGAGTCTGGAAAGTTTGGAAAATGCTTGATTTGACACAAAGTGGTGTTCCATCATCGACACAATCATAAACCAAACTTCTATGGTGGAAATCTGAAAACAAAGTTTTACTACTACTACTAGTCTTTAGTATTTATTAAGCTTTCAGCAGAAAGGTGCCCTCAAGGGGTGTCACAGTGAAGAAGGGTGAGAGGGAACCTGGTTACTCTTGATAGGAAGTGTGTGAGTGTAGCAAAGCCCCAACAAGTCAGCAGTCAGACGAGGAACTCCAGAACTCAGTGAATCCCAGAGGGCGAGCCTCAGATAAGCAGTAGTGTGTGTCAGCGAGGACGGACAGAAGGACACTTCCATGGTAACAAGGATCAAGAGACTCACCTCAACATGATGCACAGTTAAATGGAGTCATTACAAATCTTTTCACAGTTAAAATGAAATCTCCTGGTATTTATAGGAACTATAAAAGACCTTGTCTGGAAATTCTTGGTTTAGGTACCTTGAAAGTGCTTGAATTGAACTTTTAAAAAGCTGTACGAACCCTGCATATGTGTGTGTTATTTTGGGGCACAATGGGAACTAGTGTACAGAGGTAATTACAAACATTTGATTTCTTACTATCAAAAGGTAGATTGTTGTTGAAGTCATGGATTAAGACCTAAATATAGAGGTCATCAGTACCATGCTGTGCAGCAGCCAACTGTTGATCTGACAGCACCGCCCCTTCTTCCAGCTGGATCACCATGACAACATGGCATCATTTTGAATGTGCGCTGTGAAAGTGATCAGCAGGTTGAGTTTCTGTGCAGTGGAGTAAACTACCTTCTGGCTGCCTGGACACTTCATTAGTGTGCTTTGGTGTGAAGAGTGTGATCAGTGAATTGTTGAGCTGAGAAGCAGAGTTTCACTGCCGAGCTGCTGCTCTTCATCTCTCATCAGGTTGGTGGAGTCTAAGGATGCAGAGACTGCAGGAGCCCTGATGACTTTCTTCTTAGCCCTGGGTCTGTCCATCGGAGCTGCCCTGTCCTTCCCCCTCCGAGCTCTGGTCTAATCTGTCTCTCGCACGCGCACACACACACACACACACCTGTCAGGATGTTTGTTCTAGCATGACAGCCTTGACTACCACGGGCCCTGGATGGCGCTGTAACAGCAGTGTTACTGGTAATAAATGAGATACTTTTTTAAAAGTAGGAATAAGGGAAAGGGCGCATGTTCCTCTGAATGACTGCTGCTTATGTTACTACTAACATGCCGTAACCCGAGGAAACACAAGATTTCTTCTCTTAAGATGGATTCTGTTGACCGTTGTGTTTTCCTACATTTAGCTTTATTTATTCATTTAGTTTTGTTATAAGTGGCTTTCGGGCATTATCCACAGCTGACCATATGTAGATAAAGGGAAACCTTAGAATATACTGTAATCAACAACACCTTCGTATGATGGAGTGACTTGTTTTGCCTCTTGACTTTTGTTTCTGGTGTATTTGGGTGCTTTTGGATATGAGAGTTTTTCCATTTGATTGACGACTTGAATGATTTCAATGTATAATTTAATTTTACATTAATTTAAATTTTAATGTATTTTTCTTCCTAGAAATTTTGTAGATTAGATTTAGAGATTTAGTATTTTCTAATGAAATATGTAACAGAAGTAGAACAAACAAAACATGATTTGTAATATTGTGCTGTTAATGACCAGCCGCCTGAGCATGGACGGATTACTGAGGGCCTCAGACTCAGACTCTGGGGCCCAGCCTCTTTTTGACTACCCAACAGGAGACATTAACTACATTAAACAGCTAGAAAGAGAAGCAAAACAACCACCAAGACCTGCAAATCCACTATAAACAGGGTTTGTACAAAGTCTTGAAAGTTTGGAAAATGTGTAATTTAAACCATTAGGTTTTCAAGGTTAGAAATATTCTTGAATTCTAATGTACTCCTTGAAAAATGCTTGATTTTCAACACAATCTTGTGTTTCATCATCGACACAATCACTCATGTAAACGATCCAGATACAGAGGGGCTTGTTATCTCATAGTTCGTCCGTGCTCAAGGGTCATTTTGCCAAATTCCAGCATTCCATTTCTCCACCAGTCTCCTCTCCACTTCAGCAATACTCACCTCCAGCATCAAGCCTGCTACTGCCATCTACGTGTCAAAAGACTTTCAGAGCCTCATCTGATTCATTCTTTTCAACATGAAGCTGGACAGCTTTGTGTGGGCCGGCACTGAGGTCAGAGGGGGATCCTGACCGACAGGAAATGGACTTTACATGAGCTGGTGATACTTCTTTCATTGATGACGTGCCAGAGTTCAGGTTAACAGGTTCTGTTAGTACGACAACATGATTCAGGCGGCACTGAAGCTTCGATGCAGCTCAATACGAGAAGTAGGTTTGCTACTTCCAAGAACGGGCAGAACAACAAGCGAATCAGATGTGGAAATAAGTCAAAGTAATTGTGTAAAAACTGAAGAAATAAAAGGCACAGCAAATGTTGACTAATTCTTTAGCATTGTAAAAATATTGTATTGGCCAATTACTATGAAATAGTTTTAATTTGCTTTGCTCCAATCACATTTCAGTTTAGTTTCCTCTCGTAGTGTGCAGGTCTTCATGGATAGTATGAAGATGAAGCTCCATGCTCTACATAGAGAAGCCTTTATATGCTTATTATTGAAAGTGTGTTTTTCTAAACTGGTTTACTGAATGCGTACATGAGTGTGTATGTGGTGTATTTGCACATATAAACGGGGGGTGCTGCTGCTGAGTCCTCGCGGTGGGAGCAGGATTAGTGGTACTAATGTTGTTTTTAGAGTGACTTGATTCATGCTGCATTCACATCCAATGGGGAACTTCTTCAACATGCTCCTGATTGTTTTCATTGTTATATTTGGTTACTAGCAATGTCAGCCAAAACAATACAATTAGTTGTCATGGCAACTGAGTGTTTTACTGAGCACTAATCTGCTGATCTTGAACTTCATATTTAGTTGATGCTAAATTAAATCTTAACTGCATCTTTCAGTAGGAAGCTGAAATAAACCATATTTCTTAGAGAATGTAAATGCAGCATTAGTAATATGGATGGAGAACTCAGGCCATATTGCAGTGATTTAACATTAAGATCTTATGTGCATTCCATGTCTTACTCCAAATAATTCAAACTTATTGTTTATCTAAAATATTCCTATTTCTAAACTTGTAAAAAGAATGTAGATAAAGTATCTAGTTTCCAATGTACACAACAGAGATGCAGGTATAACAGTTGCAGTTCAGTCATAATCAGCCTTAATAATAAAACCCAGTTTAAAAGGTTTGTTGTGTTCGCACCATATTGGATTACTGGAAATAGCAGCTCCTCACTGCCTCCTTGTGGTAATTAGTGTGTGCTTGTCACTAATTGCACATGTCAGAACAGCAGGGACAACGTTTGCAATAAAACCAGTGATCTTGGGTCGATGCAGTCAAACCATGTTTTCTCTTATATGGTGTGACAACAACATATCGTTTTATCCATTATGTGCAGTTTCACTTGTGCGCCGTAAACAGAAGACTGCTGGCAGACTGACAGGGTCTCGGTTGAACTACCAGACCGTGTCTCATGAGTTACTACAAAGGGAAGTCGTGCTTGTGCATGTTCATAATGTATCTTTCTACATTTGACTGTCAATAAATGGAAGAATTCAACCAGCAGTGTGTTTGTTGTTGGTCATTTGTACGAGAACGTGGACTGGGGTGGCCTCACTGGAGCGAGTTAGGCTTGCTTCATCGGTCAAAAGCTTGAGCTTTAAACATGACTTCACCAACATGAACATAGCCAGGTAAAATGATCCTGTTAATTCTCAGCTGACACGGTTTTCTGAACACAAAGGATTAATATGTTAATCTTGGATAAAGTTATTAAAACACTCCCGGCTGTGTCAAATTATCAGCAATCAAATGAAGCCAGTTCACCTAAATGTATGTAAAAGAAATGTGTTCAACTAAACAGTGATTGATATAAGACAACCAGAAAATAATGCTATTTTCATGAAAACTTTGTTATAAAGTGTAAATATTTCATTATTTGTTTATTCAAAATAACAATCCAAGATAAAAAAAAAGAATGAAAATGAGCTGGATGATTGACAGCGTGTTAGCCTGGATTTGTTTATCCCAGGTTTAGACAGCATGAGGCTCACAGCGAGGGGCAGCCTGAGCTTTGCAAGCTGCTACAGATCCTGTTAGAAGCAGCACAGGCTGCATGGAAGAACCACAGAACATTCAGGTGGATTTATTTCCTGTATTATTTATTGAAAACCCAGCAGTCATTAATACCTGTTGTGCCTGTACAGGCAGGGGAGTGAGGAGATATGGTCAAATAAACTAGTTGTCATTCTGTTGTCAAGAAAAGAAAAAGGCAAAAAGACAGAAGAAAAAGTGATATGCTACAGAATGACACCGTTTTCTCTTTTTTTTTTTTTTTAAATGATACACAGATGCAGAAAACAGTAAATGTTGAAGAAGAAGAGAGTGACAGCAGTTCAGAGGGAGATAAGAAACATACTGAAAATGAAAGATAGGTTTGGGTGTGTCTTTTAAAATAGTTGCGTCCATCTGTTTTCTCCTCTGCCAAGTGTTGCTTTTACTTGTTTTGTGTAATGAAAAGCCAACAGGAGACCATCTTTGACAATTCTCTCTTCCTCTCGTTCTCTGTATCTCTTCCTCCCTCCGTCCTTCATCGTTTCTTTGGAGGTTGGGCTGTGCGGGGAGGAGTGACGGGCCGACCGGAGTTCATCCCTCCATATTGGTACTTGGCTTTCTTCTCAGATGGCTTCAGGATCTGGGAACAGACACAGAAGGAAGAGTTCGCTTTAAAATGATAGAATAACAAGTATCCTTGTTCAAACTGAGTCACTTTTCGGCTCGTATTTATCAGGCGTCTCTGGCCTACACGTCTCCAGAGTGATGCAGGTTTGACACATGCTGTCCCTGCAGAGACATCCTGACAGCTTTACAACCAGTAACTGTCCCGAGTCCTCAGGGAGCGTGGACACACTAGTTTAGGTTGCACCGTAACGATATATGTTCACGGTGTGTCATCATCTTATTCATTCTGACAACATATACTGTATATATAACCTGGGTAGGTTACCCAAGTTATTTACCTACACACATCAATAAGTCATATGTCGAATATTTCAATCCACAGCTGTCAGAACGCTCGTCTGTGAGCAGGTCACTCTCTCCTTTTTGAGCTGTAGACTAAACGATGTGACTGTACTGTGGTGAAACATCACTGCTGCTGGTAATCTTGACCAAATGTACATAAATTGGCATTTCGTGGGTTAAAAATGGCTCAACACGCCATCTGCTGTTTCTAATCAGCCCTGAACCTTGAGAGGCCAGTGCTGCCTGAGTGAACCGGCTGGGACCTGTCTACATCATGAAAAGTATATATATATAAAAAAAAGGAAACACTATATCACACTTAGATCATGGCAAATAACTTTCAGTGCCTGATGACTTTAACATGTCAGTGCTTTGGTAACTTCGTACCTGGAAGGAGCACATCAGGGTTTCATCCACGCTCATCATGCCGCCGGCGTTGTCGAACTCTCCGCAGTAGTTTGGAGCGGAGAACAGAGTCACCAGCTGCCGCTTGGCAAAGAACTCATAACCGTCTTCTACCACCTGGGGGCGTCAGACACAAAGCAGCATTACACAGTGAGGCACTTCTAAACAGACATCTTCGTCAGATAGGACTTCTTTCAGCAGTGATGCACTTGTGAAAATGTTTCAATATGTAAATGCATTCTCAAAAACGTGCTAAATGTTTCGAGGAAGCCTGATCGATCGGCCCACTTCCTGTTATGCTTAGGAAAGCCGTTCCTGTGTGTTTAAATGGTTGGATAAGAGGATGTGCGTGTTGCACCTGGTGGGCTCTGCAGATGAGGTCCAGGTCGTGGCGGTTGAGGAACTTGCTGACCACATCGGCTCCAAAGGTGAAGGAGACGCCGCGGTCGTTTTCCCCCCAGCCCTGGACGTCCTTGTCTGGGTCCGACCACAGCAGATCACACAGGAGGCCTGCAGGGAGACATTCACAACTGTAACACCTGATGCTGTCCGGAGAGGAGCTGGCAGGAACGTTAAACCTGTGATTAAACACAAATGTGTTCTGCTGTGGATACAGGCCACCTTTATGTCACATCTACAGTACGCCAGGTTCTAAAAGGCCAGTGGTGCCCAATGTATATAGAAAGACATTGTTCATGTCCAGACCCTCCGAGTCTCCCTGAAAGACCATAAGAGGACCTGAGAGGCGGCTGCTGCCAGGGTCTGAACACTGGCTGCCTTATAAGGACAAGAACGCCCAGGTTCAGTGAAGAGGGGCCAACACTCCACTGGTTTACTGGGACTTACAAACAACTACACATTCTTTAGGGAGCTAAAGAAATATCACGTTATATCACATGCTTTCATGATAAATACCTAAATGTGTCTCACTGAAGATGCTGAGGAATAAGCAGAAAGCGTGACGGGGAACAGAACTGATGATCTAAACCAAACCAAGTGCATGACCAGACCTCAACGTGCCAGATGTTGACAGCTGACAGTCAGCAGTTACACGGACTTCACCAAAGAAGCATCACAGGGTGGTGAAGGTTCTTGCCCATGGACACTTTGACATGTGGACAGGAGGTTACCTGAGATGAATTAACGGTCTTTAAGCACTTAACCCAGCCTTCCTTCAGCGTGACACTTCAATAGATAAGAAGACATTAACAGGATGTAAAATATATGAGTAGAACTGAAAACTCAAGTTCTTTGTAAACATATGGTACATGGTATGATACAGTTGTCCTCTCTGGAGGAATGATTATACTGCTCCAGCTCAAAGTAGAACTAAACTGTGTCAGTCTAAGTGTTTGGCCACTGTAAGAAGCTTGATGACTACAGGCCCAGATCGGTTTTGTGTAATAAAAGTGTTCACTATCTAGTGTAGTCTATCTGATCAGCGTTCTGCTTAAAGTAAATACTACAGGTACACAGTGAAGTGGTGTGTGTGACAGCTGAATAATTCTGCAACAGACACATGATTATATTTCCTAGTATATTGTGTATTGTGCTCTGAAGTCTTTTGTGTGAGACTCGTGGAGGGTGGAGTGGAGCTCTACAGCAGCGTTCTGAGCAGTGGAGAGGTGTTTCTGAGCCGGTGTGCACAAGGACCACTGACTCACGCCGTCACAGCGGCGCTGCTGTTGGTTTATGTTGTGCATTTCATGGGTCACTATCAATCAAGGGAGCACGATGACAAGTTTTTTTGGCAGCTGGCGTCTCCGGAGCAAACAAAGGATCGGAAGCAGATTGGGCTTTAAATAGCTGGTAAACGACCAATCAAAGAATTCCTGATCCTGATCCTGATCCTGATCCTGATGGTGGGAATGTTCGGACAAAACATCTGAACACGTGTCCCCGGGCTTTAGGAAACGGTGACGGGCATTTTTCCCCACATGTTGACGAAACGATTAGTCCAAAAATCGAGAAAATAATCAGCAGATTAATCTGTACATTACATTACATTACATTTAGGCATTTAGCAGACGCTTTTATCCAAAGCGACTTCCAAAATAAGAGCTTTACATCAAGTGCATAGAACCATGATTGAAAACAACAAGACGTCTCA
>JAVQJL010077103.1:0-31384 GCA_036024295.1 Nannoperca obscura
ACCACTGGTTTCTGGTTAACACACACACACACACACACACACGCTC
The DNA here is from genome assembly GCA_036024295.1 of Nannoperca obscura. Lineage (NCBI taxonomy): Eukaryota > Metazoa > Chordata > Actinopteri > Centrarchiformes > Percichthyidae > Nannoperca > Nannoperca obscura. The sequence continues at coordinate 47 of JAVQJL010077103.1, forward strand.
TCTCTCTCTCTCTCCTTCACACACACACACACGCTCTCTCTCCCTCCACACACACACACACACACACACACACTTTCTCTCTCCCCCCTTCACACACACACACACACACACACACACACAGGTGTAACAGGTGTTTAGTTCCGTTTTTCTGGACTTGCAGCTCCATCCATGTGTAAAATAAGATTCTCTTTGTCCTGCTTTTTGAGTTTCTGTTGACACAACACAGACACACACACACACACACACACACACAAAGTGCATACATATGCACAGTTTCCTTGTGTGACCGGGTGGAGTTTCCTCAGGAGAGAGAGAGAAGTTTCTCTCCCTGAAACCTAAATGACGAGAGGAGCTGAAGCTCGTAGACGTCACAAACTCGCACTGCAGCCAAACTTAACTCTAACACACAACTTTATTTAAAACTCTAGTGGAAATCCCGACGTTATCAGAAGTTACCACATGTTGTCAGGCTGTATGTTAAAGTGTGTGTTGTTGCATCACACACACACACACACACACACACACACACACACACCTGATGTTGGTGGTTAAACACGTAGTACAACTTTCTATTTATTGTCTTCAGAACAGGAACAAGGAACTAATGAGGTTGAACTAATAACTTTAAAGATGACAAAAGAAATCCAAGTTGCTCGGAAGCTGCAGAGACTTGCAGTCGTAATAAAAAAATGAATAAATTGAAAGCTGACTTCCTTTTAACAACACTTAGAATCTCTCTAAGTCTTACTGCAACAGACTTATCTGACACACCAGTACAGCATGATGCCACCTGCTATGTATTGGATTTTTCATTCATTTCGCTAATCAATTATAAGACAGAATAAGAGGAGATACGTATTCATTGGCATTAATTTGTTTTTGATCCGTGCATCAATTTCTGATTCTGAAATACCAATTTAATTTTATAAATGTATAATAACTTTTAAGTGATCAAAACACTGTAAAAGTCTATGATTATTTCCGTGGCACACTCCATCAGACTCCTGCTCTTGTACGACGACAGCCGGGAACACAAACGACCACAAACACCACGTTTAAAACAACAATGGCCGACATGTTGCAGCCGGACGAACCATTAAAAAGTCTTCAGATAGTCAGAAGTCAAAAGTTCTAGAACCCACAAGACAGAACTCCAAACCGGTTGCCGTGGCAACTGCCACTGGGCAGCTGCTGGTTGTCCGTCGCCATGACAACACGTGAGAAGAATTCCAGAACAGCCAGAGTTCTGTTGTGGTTCACTGCTGCTCGTGACATCACAAAGAGACCAGTCATGACATCATCACAGAGGGACAGACCGACTCAAGTGTTCAAGAAGCTGGTTTTGTGTTGCTGTGTGAGCTCAGCACAGTGAACCCGTACTGTGTACAGTCGGAAGACTTCAGACAACAAATAACTTTTAAAACAGGATCCATAAAACAAACAGCGTGAACTTTACAAGCAGCCCAGCGGCCAGTTATTCAGACACATAACATCACATGATAAAGTGCTTTTGTCTCATACTTACAATCACATTATACCGACAGAGGTCTTATACTTAATGACAGATAATGTATTCACATCTTTACTAACAAGCTCAATTCTACCGTCTGATCAGGAGACCATTATAATAACATGATGGTCACCACAAGAAAAACAGAGGATGGTAGCTCTATCTCTATCTCTCTCTCTCTCTCTCTCTCTCTCTCTCTCTCTCTCTCTCTCTCTCTCTATATATATATATATATATATATATATATATATATATATATATCTACCATCCTCGTCTGTGTGTATTCACATTCTTGTGTGTGTGTGTAAATATATATAAAGTGGAAAGTGTTGTGATGCCACGCGAGAGATTCCAGCGAGCATCGCCGTTGGCTGACCTTATCCAGGATGAACTTGTTCAGGTACGGCATGTATCCCTGGGTGGAGACGGGACCCTCGTCGTCGTCTTTAAAGTGCTCCTCCAGCGCCACCGGGTCATGTGGGATCTTCAGCATCGTACACAAGTTGTGGGACAGCACCTGGAATGATGGGGGGGGGGGGGGGCTTCAGTTTAATCGTTGATTATAGGGCTGACTCAAAGATACATTTCATTCTCAAATGATCTGTCATTTAGCTCCAATAATAGATGTATTGTCTTTAAAAACGCAAGAAAACTGTGAAAGCTCGCTGTCCAACAAACCGTTCATTTGATGATATCAATATCCATCAATGAATGTAGTTACAGTTTCAGCACTAATTAACTCAGATATGAGACAAAAGGATCGTATCTGTAAAGTTTTATTTGTCACCCAAAGACTTAAAGAACTTGCAGCCACTGAAGCAGCACCGGGGACCTTGAGAACAGAACTAGAGTCATATTTGAGGAACTCGTCAAGAGATCTTTTAATATCAGATCCACGGTCACTGTAATGAACAGGTGGTATCGACACCTGGAAAAGAACAAAAGATCTCCTGACTTTTAGTCCCTTTAATGGATCAAGCTCCAAAACTACTGGATCCTACATTTCCCATAATGCAACTTGTAGTAGCCTTCCTTCTTGGTAAATGGCCATTTCATGCTTACAGGTGCAGGTTTCCGCCAGCTGACGCACCTGGATGATGTCACAAAAGCATTAAACGCAGCTGCAGCTACCAATTAATTCCATCAATGATTCATTTAAATATTGTGAAAAATGCCCATCACAATTTCCTAAAGACCAAGATGATGAAGATAATTATTTTACGGTCAAATAAAAGATGAAAATGTTCACATTTCAACCTGGAACCAACTTGTTTTGGGCATTTTTGCTTGAATTATGTCTTAAAACAAAATACTCCATTTAAGTTATTTTTCTAAACATTAACAGACTTATTGTTTCAACACTAATTGGTTTAGGATTTTAAAACTGCTGAAGTGACATAATTACACATTTGTAACAGAAAGTTTGCATTTGTGACCAAAAGTCAGGATGTGGCAGCCTCTGCTTCACCAAGTACAAAACCAAACCAGTGTCCAGGCGTCTGGTTGAAGCATGTTTCTCGTCCAGGTTCAGCAAAACTTAACTTTGCTGAGCTCGTGTGGCATCGTCTGTGACTTTTACTGACTTCAAATATAAATATTCACCCACTCTTACAAAAGAATTTGCTCCTTCGCCGTGTAACTCACGGCGTGCTCCTGTAACGCTCAGCCAGTTATTTAAAAGACGGATATTTCTGTAGATTTCCAACACGTGTCAGGAATGACTTTGATGACTAGTTTGTTCCAGTGAACTCAGATTCGTGCAACACGGTTTTGTGATTTCCTGTATTTCCTGTGTTGCCTTCGGACAGCATGTTGCAGCCGGGGTTTTAGAGACGACTGCAGACTTTCAACCTCTTTCAACACATTCAAACATGTCTTAAAGCCGCGTCGTGTTCTGGAGAAATAAAGGAAACAGTTTGGTGTAAAAACTGGTTCAGTGTTACGAGACTCTTTAGATTCAGAGGCTGCCGACCTCAAAACGTGACCTTTATTGTTTTGTTTTTAAGCTGCTGAACAATGTTGCGCTGGCACAGAGCTGGAAATATGTGGGTGTGTCATAAAGTTGTAAACAGTCAAAGTTAGCCACAGGAAATAAAAACTTTTGTTTTACTTGGCTGTGATTTCTCCACTGATGAGGATCCAGTTCAACAACATTTAGCAAGTTTCCCCTTAAAAACCACAAACGTTCGATAACTGACCTGAATACAGATCAATGATCAGCGTGTTTCAGGACTAATAGTGTTGACATGGAGGCTAAATATGGTGCTAGCACAATAACATCCACAGCAACGAGCAGGTTATTGATCATCAGTGGTGGAAAGTATCCTGGAACATTTACTCGAGTACAAATCTGAGTACTTTCTACTTTTACTCCACCGCACTTCAGAGGGAAATACTTTTTACATTTACTTTTATCTGACAGCTTTAATTACTTTATACCTTAACAGACGCTAAACACATATTTAAGAATGGAACATGTGCAGTTTAATAGAAAATGAACTGGAAACTATTTTGATAATTGTTTCAGTCATTTTTCAAACATTTCATGCTTCCAGCTTCTAAAACTAAAGCAAACATGTCAAACTGTGACCGCAGTTCTCACTTCTTCCTGAATATTCACTCATCAAACAATCAGAGCGCTGAATGGGGAAAATAATGGGGATTAATGCATCATAAGATACCAACTGTTGCATTCATGCATGAGTGATAATCACACACAGGACATTTCCAGATTCTACTGACAGAAATAACTTGTCATGGAGTATTTTACAGTGTGGTAGTACTTTTTCTCAAGTGAAGGATCTGAATACATCCACCACACTTTGTTAAGTTTATAATGACTTTATACATTAAATGCCGTTTATTGTCCCTGTTAGCATCACAGCAGAGCCTCGTGCTGTGATCCAGGTGGTTTTAACGTCAAAAGAGAATCAATTATATTGAAATTATATTGAAATGACTTCAAACTCTTCGTGTATCTTTCAGTCGTTGTGAGTCGGTTCAGTTCGTGTCAACACGCTGGAGTCACGTCTGGTGATTTAATCAATCAGAGAGGAGACGACAGACAGACAGAGCGACAGACAGGTGCGTGTCTGTCTGTCTGGAGACACTTCGTGTTTCTCCCACCAAGAATAAAAACCCAAAGGCGTTAACAACATTTAAAAAACACCTAAATGCTTTTAAATTTACACAAAAAGGCACCGACGGTTGAGGCTGTAGTTGGGACAGTTTCCCCCTTAAAACCATGAGTTAATAAATGAAGTCACCTTCAGCTGAGACTTGGACACTTTCCCGCTTCTGTCCACGTCCAGCGCCGTGAACGCGTGCCAGATGGACTTCAGCAGCTCGTCCCGCAGCGCCATGATGCTGAACTTCAGCTCGTCTGGAGTCTGGCGCTGTGCGTCCGAGCCTCCCTCCCTCTCTCCCTCCCTCCCTCCCTCTGTTGGACAGGACGAGGACAGGTCACGTGACGCGCCGTTGTGTTGTTGCGTGGTTATGATTGAAGAGCTGCAGCACCGCACAGCGAGAGAAACGCGCGCGCGCGTGTGTAGAAAACATTTGTGAATGAGTGAAATGTCAGTCTGACGTCTTCTGAATGATGACAGAGAGAAATGAAGAGTGAAGCTGCACAGAATAATCATCAGTGTGTTTCTGGATGCTCATGATGAGCTACGGTGAACTTTCCAGGTGTTTCCAGGTGATTCCAGGTGTTTCCAGGTGGACAACTACAGTCGTTTAGTTTATTTTGAAGGTACTTTCCTACATCGTGTGTTGCTTTATGTTTCTAATCACACTGCACGTGTTTGACACATTTATGACTTTACAGATTCAGACTATTAGTGCTAAATAACATTATTATAGATTAAGCTACACAGCAGGATATAAATCTAAATATATAAAATCAATAATATAATAAACATTATTCTGGAACGAGTCGTCACTTTTACTTTTGGTACTTGAAGTATATTTTGGTGGCAATACTTGTGTTTTTCCTGCAGCACATTTTCAACACTGGTACTACTTAACAGCGAGCACTACATACAAACTTCACTCTGTTGGTTGCACTTGTTTGAACAAACACATTTTAAAAAGCATTCGTGGTTAAATAAATGATATATAATGACTCTGTTGTTTAAATGGCCTCGTCGTGGACTGAAACTCAAAGTTTAAGACTCTGGACATGAAGGCAAAGACTTGAGACTTGCAACAGGACGACGTGGCTCCATCTCTGCTGCAAGTAAAACAACAACATACACCATTAAAGAATATTTACAGCTCATTTTTAATGTTATTTATTGAACTGATTCAGCTTCTGATTCACATACGTCATTCATGTTACTTTGAGTATTTAAAAAACAAAACTATAAATCTGACAAACATGCTGTTCTATTTATTTCCAAATGTCACATTGGTGGAATAACTGCACAACAATAAACAATCATATTCTTTACGAATTGTGTTTCAGAAAAAAAAGGGACGTCCAGATTGTTTTCGTTCGACCAACAACAAAAACAAAAGAAGGAATGTATTTAAAAAAAATTATAAAGCTCTTTAAGAGAGAAAATTCCTGATTTGAGAAGCTTTTACTCCTAAAGGTACTCCTTAGGTACCTAAACTAAAAATATCACCACATCCAAAATGTTTTTAGAAATGCAATTCCTAAATTTCTCATAAATAAAGCTGACATTGTACCAACAGCAAGTTGAAGCAACTCTCAAGCCTTTGTATGAACCTCAAGTCCGACAGAAGACAAGCGAACGTGTAGCTTGTGAGAATTTATTAAAATAACATATGTACAGGTTACAACAGGTTGTGTTAGAGGTTACAAGAACAAGAAGATGAGGAAGACTTTTCTAAACAATAACTGAAGAAAAACAAAATGAAAGAAACACCAAAGAACGGGACGATGATTGTTCTAATGCTACAGGCAGGGTTGGTAGCACCGATCAACAGGGAACACCCCAACACTACGGATCAATTCTAAACCTCACCGGTTTTTGGCTTTTCAAAAACAACATTTGGGATGATTTTCCTCAACGATGGCATGATCCAACACACGTTACATGAGGGGGGGGGAACGGACTCCTGCTACTTGAAAATAAGAGCCAATGACCTCCTAGAACGATCCAACCTGAAACTGGCCAAACCCTGAAACACACAAACATCAATAGCAGCAGGTTTACCTTCTTCTTTCTTTGAAAAACAAAAAGAACCAAAAAAATAAAATAATAAGATCGTGGCATGTTCCACGTGTTGCCTCCAAAGTGCTCCATTACAAACACAGAAATCAGTTCTCAGACCCTCTGGTACCCACATCAGGCTTTGGACAGGCAGTAAGGTGCGCGGCTACGGCAAGTACATTCACCCCGAGGAGGGCCCCGCCCCGAGGAGAGCCCCGCCCCGAGGAGAGCCCCGCCCCGAGGAGAGCCTCGCCCCGAGGAGAGCCTCGCCCCGAGGAGGGCCTCGCCCCGAGGAGGGCCTCGCCCCGAGGAGAGCCCCGCCCCGAGGAGGGCCCCACCCCGAGGAGGGCCTCACCCCGAGGAGGGCCTCACCCCGAGGAGGGCCCCACCCCGCGGCTTCGATCCGCCGCCAACGGGCATCAGCTTTGTCGAGGAGGGCGGGGGGGAAGTGCAAGGACAGAGACGGAGAGAGAGAGCCTGGCGTCTATGCAAAACTAGGAATGGCCGAGTAGTAAAAGGTAGAGTCACTACCTTTGAGGAGTTTTATTTTAAGTCCATTGGAGAAGAAAAAAAGGGCTGAACTATGTCGGCAATGAGAGTCTTATCGAGATGAGTTCACGTTCGGTGCGGCAACAGTCCGTCGGGCGGGGGAGCCCAACACCTCGACTGACAGGGTCCAGACAGACCAAAGAGACGTCTCAACAGGTATCCCACGAGCCTTCGCGTTTCACTTCCTGTCAGGGCGGGTTCAAGTCTCAGTAGATGGTGAGGCTCACCGACCGATTCATCTTCTTGCCGATGAGCCTGGAGGTTCTGGGGTTGGACTGGACCGTGGAGCGGGTCAGGATCCTGTCGGTGGTCAGGACCTTCTCCTCTGCTGCAGCTCGAGCCATCTGGGCCTTCTTCAGCTCCCTGAGGAAGACGAACAAGTGCGGCTGAGCATTAACGAGAGCAGAAGACTTCAGGGCAGTTTCTTTGACAGAATTAATGATCATTTTCATTAAAGATTAAACCGATCGTTAATCGATTAAGCGCTTGGTCTGAAAAACGTCTGAACAAAATGTCTCCATTAATGCGTTAAACTCAAAAATATTCACATTACTACTTAGAAAGCCAGAAAACATTCACATTTAAGATGAAACCTGTGAATTCTGTACTTAAAAAAGTGACTTATAATAATACTAAACTAGTTACGGGTGAATTATCTGATGATCAACAATCAATTAAATGAACTAATCGTTCCAGCTCTACAGAAAGCTGGAATACGGAAATATTGATTCCCCAAAACAGCTACAGATCGACTGAGTAATCAACTGATCGTTCCAGCTGTAAATTGAAAATCGACCGGCTGATTCGTGTTACTCCAAATGTACAAAACCGAGTCTCAGTGGCTCGTTGTTTATCACAAGTCGTCCGACCACTCTGACTTTGACTGTGTTCAGTAGTCGGGGGTTTGGTGTAAACGTACTTCTGCAGCAGTGCGTTCTTGAACTTCTCTGCGTTGAGCTCGACTCTCAGCTGGTCGGCGCTCATCCTGGCAGCGGTGAGGAGCACCGGGTGTTTGATGAGTTCGGACGTCGACGGCCGTCTGCTTTGATCGGGGTGGATCATCAGCTGGAAGAAGAATATATAAAAGATTAAAGTTAAATCAATAAGAATACGCTGCTCAACCAGGACGTGATCGGAAATACAAGAATGCACAAAGTCATGTCCAGGTAGAAAAGATGTTTATTTAAATTCACTTCCTGTTGGTTAACCAACGACGGCTCAGTTTTGTTCAAATTAATTAACGTAAGTAACTATTTTACGGACTTCTTCAGCGCAGAAAGACTAGAAACGGTCTTGATCTAAATATAAGAAAGTAATTATGAACGTGACGGGAGATAAAACAAGAACTTAAGAGTGACGCCGCCGGTCTTCACGCAGCCTAAAAGAAGAGACGGTGTTGACTGTTACCTTGAGAAGACTGAGAAACTCTGGAGAGAGCACTTGGGGGATGGCGGGGAGTTTGCCCTGTCGGATCTCGTGCCATTTGTCTCCGTTGGTGGGGAGAGGCTCCGCCCCCGAGGCGCTGACCACGGTCAGAGCCAGAGCAAAGATGTCCGCCTTCGTCAAGTTGCTGTAGTCCTACAAAAGAAGCCAGACCACAAAGAGAACGTTAGCACCGCGTGACGCTCCGCTCACTCAGAGGAGGAGGCGCTGGTCTGAAGTAAGACGACAAACCTCTTGTAAGACTTCGTTGGCCAGAAATCTGCTGTCGCCCTCCTCCACCTGCGGGTTGTTCACTCTGGTCACGTGACCAAGATCACCTGCAGAGGAAACGCACACAGTTTAGAGTCAAGAATTGATTTTAACGTCCTTTTACGTGCCTACAAAGCCTCACACGGTCCAGCACCTCCACATATCAGTGAAGAAGTCTGGTGAGGCAGCTTCCTGCTTTTATGGCCTTAAGCTTCAGATGGAACAACAAACTACCTCAGAGCCATAAAAAAGAAATGAAAGGCCTCTCTTTAATTTGGCTTCACTCGGCTGGTTTCATCGTTACTGTTTTGCTCTTGCTGATATTTTACAGGTTCATGCTGCTTTTTAGGAGTCCATCTTTTCAAGGAACCTTTTTTCATCAAGCTTTTATCATCACCACTGAATCGTTACTATAAATGTCAGGAGACTTTTCATTTTAAATATTAAAAAGATTTTTGGTTTATGTTAGGGTCAGTGATGAAACGCCAGATTATGTTGAAAAATCAAGGACTATATTCGAATTCCAGCTGATTCCAAATCATTGGTTACATTTAAGCATTTTCCAAACTTTCAAGACTTTGAACGCTGTTTTTCATCGTTTATTTTTATCTAATCTGGTTTGTTGAGCACTTTGAACTGTAGCTTTGCATGGACGGTGGTGGGGGCCGCTCACCTATTTTGTAGACGACGCTGGTGGTCAGCCCGTCATCCTCATCACATTCATCGCAGCTCGCTACAGACTTCCGTGAAATAAAGATGTTGCCTGGAAAAGAAGAAAAAATACGTCAACATTCACATTAACTGCTGAGAAAACTATTGGTGTTAAGCTCGTGTTCAGATCTGCTTTCCACCACGGATCACAACTACAATCTGTGGTGTTTCAACCGCCCGTGCACTCACTGGGCTTGATGTCCATGTGCACCAGGGAGGTGGAGTGGATGTACTTGAGTCCCCGCGTCACTTGCAGCAGCAGGTCTTTCAGCTCCAGCTCCGACAGGTAACTGAGCCGCCGGTAGTTCTCTGCGATGACGTCGGACAGCGTGCCGCCGTTGCAGTACTCGTTCTGTATGAGCATGTGGTCGTCCTCGGCCCAGGCGGAGTAGTAGCGCACCACGTGGGGGTGCTGGCCGAGCACGGCGTGGGCGTACACCTCCCGCAGGGCGTTCTGCCTGTGGAGGGGGGAGGCAAGCTTTAATTAAGACAGCAAGAAGAAAGGGGCCTCGAGTATTTCCTGTAAACAACTTTAATTAGTCTTACTGAGAGCTGGAGGTTTGTTGTGTTCTGTGTAATACAGGGCGCTGAAGCTAACAACACTCGATATGCTGGTAGTTTAAAGCATTACATCAATTTAAAATCAGCAAATATTCACGTTGGAGAAGCTGGAACCAAAGAATAAGACTCGTTTTCAAAAGAGTTGAGAATTCATGGACTAATCGCTGCAGAACTCATCTGCAGATAGTTTTTCCTTCAACTGTTAGATCTTTAATTCCCTAAAGTTTTATCCAACCACTGCTAAAAGAACCAAAAGATATTCAGATTATTATTACAAATAATTAATCTGCCAATTACTTTCTTGATAAATCCTTTGGTCAGTAAAAAAAAAGAAACACGAAATAATCCGTTTACCACTTAGAAAGCCAGAAAGACAAGAGCGTAAATCCTTATCGTTAGAAACTCACTCGTCTACTGATCCTGCCAGCGGCTTCTTTGACCTCTTGATGGCGTAGATGCAGCCGTCGAGTCTCTTCACGCACTTGAACACGGCACCGAACTCCCCGCAGCCGATCTTCTCCAGCTCGAGGAACTCCGAGGCGTACCTGGACATCATGTTGCTTTCCATCATGGTGATCCTCTGAAGGGCACAAGAAGAGTTCGTCAGCAAATCTGTCTCCGACGCTTACGTTCACAACAGACATTTAGTGAAATAATTATAAAATGTAGAAGGGATTTAGCTAATACATGTTGTACTTACAACTATTACCATGCAACACCTCTGCTGGCTGTATAAAAATATACATGTATGGAAGTACTGTGTCAAGATTTAATAGGTTGTATGGTGCGTTGAATTACAGGAAGAAGAAAAAAATGAATAAACTGACTGATCAATAATGTAAGTACTATTAGTTGCAGCAGTGAAACAAAGTTTGGGTTGAAATAAACAGAAAAGTGTCTAATGAAGAGAGATAAACTATAATCCTAACTGTGAATGTATGTGTAGTATATTTAATTTATGCAAATCACATGAGCATTAATTACCTTGGATGGTGGCAGGACTTCCTCCTCTCCCTCTCCGTCACTCGCCTCCATGTCTTCCCCACAAGAGCTAAAAGAAAAGGAGAGAGAGACAATAGAGGGTGTTGGTTCGCATTCTGTACAGCAGGCGGCAGCACCAGAGGCCTCCACAAGCACATGGCAGAGTTCACCAGCAACCATGAAGGTATTGGTTCCCAGCCAAACCCCCCTGGCCTTAGTCAACGGCTTTAACGTATCAGGTTTATTATAACAATGGGATGTGGGTCTGTGCTCCAGATAACAGGTAAACTGTTCAGCGCTGCTCTGCTTTGTGGGAAATCTTATTATACACCAACTGGCCAGGGTGGGAAATATGTAGCCAACATATTGCCTGCAGCTGGTCAACTCTCCCAGCTGATGTGGAAAAATAAAAAGGTATTTTTAAGAAAACATCTGAGCAACGTACTCATTCCAGTGTGCCCGCTTCCTGTTGTTTCTCTGCTGTGTGGCCGACTGGATGAGGAGGGAGTCGGGGGTGAAGGGGTTGAAGTTGACCAGAGGGGTCTGCTGTCTCCTACTGCTGTCTGCTGAGACTGACTTCCCAGAAGGATCCACATTCTTGAACAGGGCGACTCTCCTGCTGGAGGACCCCGGGCCGGAGCTCCTGGCTCTGGACAACAAACTCTGGAAAAAAGGACGAGATTTAATGCTTTGTTAAGAGCAGCAGCAGAGAGAAAAACTCATGTCAAATATTAAAAAAAGACTATGTATTTGATTAAATGTGACACACAAACATATAGTTGGTATTTCTGAAATAAAGTATTGTGATATATAATGGGAAGCTAAAGGGAAATGTCGTCTAATGCAGTAATCACTAATAAAACTAGTCACCAAATCACCTGCCCACTGTGAGCCCATTATGCAACAGCACAGTTGTGCATTAAGTGGGTCACTGACACAGCAGTGTCCAAAATATCCCTGCAATTCAAAAAGATTGGTTTGCACAAATCTTCAGATCCTTCAGATAAAACTTTGTTAGAAGAGTTCAGGTAAAAGACAGTTTGAGACATTTAGAGAGAAAAAGGAAATTCTTTTGAAGATCACATAGCAGATAGTAAACATGCAAACATTATGTAATAAGTCAAATCCGCCCCTGATCTCAGGAATAACGTCGATACATGGAAACGTTTTTAAATGAATAAAAACTAACCTTTGGTGTGTGCGGTGTGTCAAACAGACGGAGTTTTCTGAAGGTTTTATGCGGAGGTGTGTCGGGGCAGTCTGGGATCGGGGAGCTGGATCCTTCCCCGTCGTCCTGGACGTAGGACCGCTCCGGTGACCCTCCGTACAGCCGAGAGGTTTTCCTCGGGGACGGTGAGCAGTTGGCAAAGAGTACGGTAGTCGGTAACCGCAGGTGAGACGGGGAACCTAAGCTCTCCTCGTCCCACAGCTCCACGTCGTCGTCCCCGCCGGACTGGTTCAGCGGGCTGCTGCTGCCCTCCAGCCGCTTGTCGACGGTGTCCCGGCGCATTGGCATCGGGGAGTCCAGCTCCGTGAAGCCAGACTCTCCTCCCGTGCTGTTGTTAACGTCCTCAATGGGTTCATCTTCCCCGTCGCTGGATGTAAACTGCAATTTTTGACAAATTGGTCGAGATTTCGGGGACGGAGAACCGTGCCGATGGCGACTGTAGCTCGACATTTTCAGGATTTAAACCCCGGCTTCGTCGACGGGAAACCCACGCGGTTTGATCCCCACTACGGCTGCAGTGGCGTCTCTCACAACAAATAAAACCCTCCACACACAAAGCTAGTCCACTTTTAACTACCTTAAAATTAAAAAAAAGGTATCGGTCCAAACTAAAGCTCCGTTAACATCACACACAAAGTTAACTTGTTTGCTAACTCCAACACACCCATCCGACGCGGAGAAATGGCCCCGGAGCAGTACGTTAGTATTCACCGTAGGAAAACCGTCCGAAGTTGGTCTTAAACTAATAAATACGAAAAACTACCGGGTCAGGTCGAGCATCGGTATCCGTCACTGTCTCGTTGGGTCCTTCACCGACACAGAAACACGTCTTTACGCAATAAAACCACCACAATGTTTACAACAACAACAAATCAAAAAAAAGTTTGAATGAGTCAAGTCGCTGTCCTCCTCCTCTCTTCCTATCACGCGCGTGGCAAAGGACTTCCCGCGACCGTTGGTCACGTGCGGCCGCGCAGCCAATCGGAGCGCGTCTCGGTTTTTTGAAAGATGGGCGTTCCACAGGGGGTTCGGGAGGCGCCGCGTCATCAGTGACGCGACAACGATCTGGCGCGAACGCGTGCCTTTCATGTGGCCGGAGTCCCGCAGGTCCATTAACCCCGAGACAAAACGTCCATTATTTACACGGCACGATGAAAGTAGCCGCGATATGAACACGTCAGTCAAGTCGGCGTGAAACCCGCTCCGTACAGTTTATACAAGACAAAATAAGCCAATTATAAAAAATGTAAAACAGCCCAACCGTCAACCTCAAAAATCATAATTAAAACCGCCCTTTTTATCTTAATTTCATCAAGATAAAACCTCTTTTCAATTTCATCTTTTTCAGCTGGATGATGTATTCTGATCCTTAAATTGTAAAAGTGCCACAGCCAACATATAAACATAATCAATCACAAATTTAAGTTCTTATTTAACCTAAGAGTAAATCAGTATTGTTAGTATAGTTATTGACTACATGTCATTACATGTACTTGTTTTAACATGCTACTTATTTATAGTTTTTACTTTTATTTTTCTGTTCTGCACTGTACACTTTTGCTGCAACAATGTAATGTCTCCACTGCGAGACTATTAAAGGATTTCGGACTCTGATACTTGCTGAGAGGCCCCTTTCAGAGTGTTACCTACTGTGTATGTATTTTTATTATTGATCCATCAGCATGAAGTATAATCATGAGTTTGTAGCTGGTTAAGACTAAGCTAAGTTGAGCCACTTTACATTTTGTTGGTTTCTTTAACTTATAACACTGCCTCATATTTTATAAAATGTAAATCAACTAGTAATTATAGGCTATCAAATAACTCTAGTGGAGTGCAATATTGTCACTCAAGTGAAAGTGTGAGTACCCCAAAAGGTACTTTACATTAGTTTCAATCACGGCTTTGTCTAAGGGAGCCTTAAAAAAAAACAAAAACATACACTTTGACATTCATGGTGGAAAACTCACAAATTGAATCAACAGGTTGTTTTGCAATTTGCACACATGCCTCTACACATTCGTCACCACACATTTTGCACACCACACCATCAAGTATAGTCACTTAATCACACTCTTTTTTTTATTTTATTAGAAATAGCATTAGCTGTACACTGAACTGTGCACTGTGCACCATAAACATTATAAAGATTTTCCCCCTCGCATCTTTTTCTCTTTTTTTTGAGGTTGAGGGACAAAATAGCATAGCAGAACTCCAGTTATCAAAATCCTATGTACACGTAAAAGATAAGTTTCTTTTGTGGAAACAAAAACATGGAGGAAGACTTGTGATTTTTCCTGTTGTTATAGTCCAATTGAAATGGTTTAGATCCTAAATCATAGTCCATAATGGGCCCATCAATCATCCAGGCCCGGTGACTCTCCTTGCTGTATTCTTGATGCTATTCTGATGGCTTCCTCCAGCGAGGGCTGATCACTGAGCTACAGAGACATGGAAAACAATGGAAACATTGATTGACATACTGATAACCACTGTTAATCAATCACTACAACTGATGTAATCCATTCACTCTGCCACCCATGGAAAAGACAATACCACCTCTGACTGTGACTTAAAGGGTGCTGACAATTAACATGACAGAAACATCACAAGGTAGTAAGTAAAAAAACGTTTGTCAGGATAAATAAAGGTTGGTCATCTGACCTGAAACCTTTGATGTGATCATAGCCCCTCAGGACAATTAGGCCTGAATAGTTAATATAGTATTTAAATGAAATAAAATACTATAATATGTAGTTAAAAGATTATTTTTTTAATAGATGAAATTACACCACTCTAATATAGAAAGATAGAAATAAAAGTACAAATGAATTATTACAGCATTATTAACATTATTACTTCCTTTTTATTTGCAGAAAGGATGCTGGTACTCATCATGAATTTGGATTACATGTAAACTCACATCCTGAAAAGGTTGTGTTTTGGTTTAGTTTGATCCCTAATCAAATGCACCAGCAGGAGGGTGGCAACAACACACCTACACCCCCCCTGAGCTGAACCCCACCTACCCCATAAGTTCAAAACAAATAGCTCAAAGGGGTGGGGAATGGGGAGGGGTTGTTTAGAGAGACTAACTTTAAGTACCCTCCTGACTGAAACTCCTGTCAGTATCGTAGAAACAACAGAGTGCTGAGTTTTCAGCAAAAACAGAAGTGATCAGTGCAGACATGCAGCAGACTCTGCAGGATCAATACCAACGGGTAGCTCTGACTTTAGCAGCAGATGTTTGGACCGACTCACAGACCGGAACTCGCCCCACCAGTCGAATCACTCCCACGGTGTCGGTCTACCAACCTGCACAGCAATGTGAGTGCCGTTGGATGTGGCCAGTAACGTGACAGGGTGAATGTCATCCTGTTCTTGGGCGTAGGCGGCCTCCTCCACAGTCTGGAACGAGGCCATGTCGGGTGTCATGATGGCCACCTGAGGGAGAAGGAGACATTGTGCACGAATCAAAACAACCTCTGCTTTGGTGTTTGTTGTTAGCGGCCACAGCTGGAGCCGTCGTGGAGGTCCGGCAGAGAGCTGGTTGTGCTAAAAACACCTGAGCAAGACTGCTGCATCTGGTCTTATGAAGTACATTACTTTCCAAACTGAAGTTACTGTGACAACATATTTAACTCCGTTAAAGATGTTGTGCATTAACACGTCACTAAGCCCTCTTTTTTGGGGGGGTACAGTACAGTACAGTACAGCGTACACAAAACTCTGCCAATTGTTTACCTGTTCATCTGAGCCGTCTGTTGTTACCATGGTAACCGAGTGAGCGCCTTGCGTTGCCAGCTCGTGGGCTGGGATGGTTATGGTTGTGCCTTCTTGGGTTACCATGGTGATTGTGCCACCCATAGCTTGTAAGTCCGCCTCAGAGATACTGACCTGCGAGTGAAGAACATCCAGTTTCACAGTAAAAAAACAAAAAAAAAGATCATTTCAATCTTAAAAACACAGTATCTTCAAATATCTTTAGTGTTAGCTACATACAGGGTTTGTAGAATATTTAAATTCAAGCATATTCCTAAAACATGACGGTTAAAATGGGACAGTGATAGAGCAACGGCAGCAGGGTGGCAGCATAGACTAGTGCTAGTAGGGTTTTGATAAAACATCACTTTAGGGTTTTATAAGAGTTGGTCTCGACCTGCTCTATAGAAAGAAGTGCCCTGAGATAACTTTAAATGAAAATGAAAAAATGAAATATCACGGTGGGGATGACTAAGTGTTTCTAGAAGATGTTTACACACTACCAGTGTTTGAGAAACAGTCATGAGCAACAGCCCGAACGGCTAACTGGTCATTTTATTTTCTCCTCTGCTTTTAATTGCACGTGTTTAAGGATATAGTTTGTTTTTATTTGCCGTTTCTTCACCTGGTGAAACGCTTTGTTAAGAACAGTGTAGTAGTACTACTAGTTACCTCACTAAAGCATAAATAGATTAGTATTAGTTCTGGAAATCTGGATTATGGCAGAAAACATTGCAAAACAATCTTGTGATGACCTTTTTTCTTTTAGGTGGCCTCAAGAAGATGCAAATTCACCCACACACTTTTTATGACTAAGGCTAACTTAACTGCACGTATGCAGTAAGGAGCCTGTTTGAGGTCGTCGTTTGTTAAACTAACTGTTGCACACACAGCGAACACCAGCAGGGGGCAACGGTTGGGAACAGATAAGCCCTCAGACTGAATGCATCGTCACTTGGTTCTAGATTTGTGACGTCACTGCGTTCCGTTACCTGCTGCTGCGTTCCGTCCTCCTGCGTCACCAAGGCAACGTGCTGCTGACCAACCAGGTCCGAGCTCTCCACCGGAACCTGCTCGGAGCCGGAGTCCTCGGCGTCCACCACCGCTGTCGTGTAGCTGACGTTGGGGTCGTCGATGGCGTCTGAGTCGAGAGATTGGAAGGAATTTGTTTGTCACAATTACATAACATACATGTTATCATTTCACTCTTATAAAAACTTTTATTTATACCCTAGTGTTTCTCATTAATATCACCACACTCCCAGAGGGTATCAGTTACAAGGGGCTGCACTATCGACTATCTTCATATAAATAAATATGAAAAACATTACAACTTCCCAAAGTCCATGTTAATTCCTATTTCATTCCAATCACATTGTGCCGCTTTATCCAACCATCCAAAACACAAATATATTCAGTTTATTGTCCTAAAACTAAATCCTTAAATAGTCACATTTGAGAAGCTGGAACCAACCAACAATTTTTGTTATTGATTAGTTGGCAATTCATTTTTTAAAACTTAAAATAAATAATAAAACATTTAAATAAAGCCAAGGTCATGTATAAAAATTGCTTGTTTTATTCAACCAACAGTCCAAACATTAAATACTATCAGTTTACTATCGTATATGACAAAGAGAAGCAGAGAACCTGCACACTGGAGGAGCAGCAACCCGAGGATGTTTGAATGAAACAAATAATCCACTATAAACATTGCTGCAGATTTATTTTAAATCCTAATCACTAATCGCTGCAGCTCTATATTCACAGACGTTCACCAAAATCTGCTTTTTAAAAGCAATTTCTCTAAATCGTTAGTTACACCGACCTGTTGGGGGCTCAAAGTAGGCCTCCTGCTCCTCCTCGATGGGCTCCGTGTCGTTGTGGGCGGTGCGTTTGTGCATGGCAAGCGTTGAGATCTGCTTGTAGGTTTTCCCACAGTGGTTGCAGTTGTAAGGTTTGCATGGTGTGTGAACCACGTGGTGTTTGTAAAGGCTGGAGTATTCTGTGAAGCGCTTTTCACAGCCAGGCACTGTGCACACATACGGTTTCTCTCCTGGAGAAGCAGAACAGTAGTCAGACAACGTCAACATGGTGTCAATTTCATTTTTAAAATACATACTGCTGAATTCTTACTGTAAACTCCACATTCTTGTCTGCAAACTATTCACACAGTTGTTTAAGGACTCAGGAATTACTGTGTGCTTAATAAGGCTCAGCTGTGCTTCTTTCATGACATTACATTTAGCAGATTAGGGACCCTAGACCCTGGGATTAAGAGTCTCATGCTCTACCGACTCTACCGACGGCCCATTCATTCTGGCATGATTTCTACAAGTTGGTAGGGACAGAGCGAATGATTTGCCAGACCGCCATGCTAAAGGACTCACCGGTGTGTATCCTCATGTGGTTCTTGTAGTTGGTGGCACTGGCGAACGACCGTCCACAGCTCGGCTCAGAGCAGTAGTACGGCCGCTCCCCGGTGTGTGTTCGGATGTGAACTTTGCGGATGTTGGAGGTGGTAAACGACCTGCCGCAGCCCTCGATCGGGCATTTGAAAGGCTTCTCTCCTGCAGACAAAAAAAATGGGTTTGAGGGTTTAAGACCCATCATTCCAGTTTTAAATCAAAACCGTATGGGTCCATTGCTCATTTTGGTGTTTGAAATGGATGGGAATTTAGATTTTTTTTAAATATTTAGTGGAATGTTGTGTTTCATGTGTAAAAATCACAAATTCAAGCACTTTCAAGGTACCTAAACCAAACATTCCCAGACTCTCAAAGCCTTTAAGTGTTACTATAAATGCAAGGAGACAACAGACACATATGACGACGGGATCGTTTCCTTTCAAATATTAAATAGATTTTAGATTGAAAAATCAAGCATTTTTCAAGAAGTATATTTAAATTCAAGAACAGTCCTTACTGTTAAAAGATTTTCCAAGCTTTCAAGACTGTGTCCAAACCCTGATGCTGATACATTCTCTGTAATACTCTGTTAGGCCATATCACTTTATTAGTGACAAATAAGAATGTTTTTCTAAAATCAATGGCAGCCCCTCGGTGTCATGCTTCTTGACAACAACAACAACAACGTGCCTGAAAAACCCTCCAGCTCTGTGGGAAGATGCAGCTCCACACATCCAGCTAACAAAACCTCCCAGTTAGTTCAGCCGAGTCAGGAGAGAGGCACTGTCTGCACCCCAGGCTGTTTCTGGCCTGTTAGTTTAAAATCAAAATAACAAAACTGCAGCTACAAACACTTCAGTATGAAACAGAAACAGCCTGGAGGCCAATAGCAGTCTTTTCAAACCTGGTGCCAGACCTAAGACTCATATAGAAGAATTTACACACCGTTTCAGGCACATGGTCCCACTAAATTATGATTGGTTCTTGCGTTGGCGGGTTGGTTGTGTACCTGTGTGAGTCCTTGTGTGCTTTTGAAGGTCTCCGGAGGTTTTGAAGGACTTGCAGCAGTTCATCTCTTGACATCTATATGGCTTCTCCCCCGTGTGTGTGCGTGAGTGACTTTTCAGTCCATACCCTTAAATGGCAGAAATTAAGAGTCAGTGACATTCCTGGTTAATGCACCTTGATTTCTGTGGCCTTATTAGAGAAATATAGTCAAGAAGCTCACTATGGTAAGTTATAGCATTTTTCATCAATAAAGAATTTAGAACAGTTCTTCTCCACAGCTACCTGTTGCAAACTTCTTTCCACAGCCGGGATAGTCACAGATGTACGGTTTGTCTCCAGTGTGGGAGCGCTCGTGCACCTGCAGGACACGCAAGTGAGGACGATGCCGTTAAGGGAAAAAGTGTCTTTCAAACAATCCCACTCTGGTTTAGGCACAAGCACACACCAACAACCACCAAACACCCACACTTACCTTGAGATGGTGGGCCGTGGTGTAGAGCTTTCCACAGCCCTCGTATTCGCAGCGGAAAGACTTCTCGCCTACATTTGATACCCGTCCTTGCCTGTTGTCTTGACCCTGTAGCACAATCTGAAAGAAACTCTTCTGTTAAACCAGGATGAAGGACAAAAAGTCATGAATACTAAAAAGAGATAAATACTCTACCCGCATGTGGACGCCATTGTCTGCTTCCACCCTGCCGAAGGACCCCAAGGGGTTCTCTATGTTCTCCACCTAACAGGAAGGAGAAGGGACACTTCCTATTACAGTACATGCTGTCAGAACTATTAACATTCACAATCAATGGACATGGTGTGTCATCCACCTCTGCAAAAAAGTTACACAGGATTAAACCATGAGGACAACAAGCCAAAATTGAATCTATACCTATATTGTCTTCACAGATTGCCTAAATAATAAATAATCCCAGTATTATTTGCAGTGCAGTAATTTAATAGTTATTTAAAACCAAAAAGTGTAAAAACACAAGTAAATAAAGACATTATGCAAGCAAACCTATGACCCTGATTCTGTATCACATGACGCGTTTGCCACACCAGCACAAGGTGTAGCACGTTTACCTTGGTGGTGTACTGCTCCAACACGCTGATGGTCTCGGGGTCGATGGCCGTGGCCTCCGCCTGCAGGTCTGCGATGGTGCCGTCAGCCTGGATGGCCAGGATGGTGTTGGACTGGGGCATGTGCACTGTGTGCTGGATGTAGGCGGTGCTGCCATCTTCCAGCTGCACCTCCTGCAGACCGCTCTGTTCATACGCATCTGCACAAAAACAAGGAGACGGATTTTAATACGAAACTGGGCTCAGGTCCAGTATGAAAACTGAGACGGTTTTTTTTGTTCAGTTCCTACGTGAGCGAAGACAAACTCGCAGTTTCTGCGTACAAAAGCACTTAACTACGAGGAAGGAGTTACTCCTAATTAAGAGGTCTTTGACCATTACCATGAAGAAATAGACAAACACAGGTTTTGGTGACAATGCAGCCACAAAACACAGCGTGTTGTGTTGAAAGCACAAGTTTTCAAAGTGCAGGGACTCCAAAGAGTTTCCAGGGATGTTCAGTGAATGGAAGTGAACAAATATTACACTTGTTTTCAAAAGGAGGTCTCATAAAACAGCCTGAATGCATGTGAGTTGGTAAAAGAGACAGTTCAGAGGTACAGTCGTTCTGAGGGAATTGGACAATTTTTCCTCAGACTCAGAAACTTCAGAAAATAAATGCCTCAGGGCAGACCTTTCTTTTTATACATTTGGTGTCTGAACTTATGTCAAGCAGCAATATTGGGCTTTCCACGCTCTGCTCCGAGGGGAGGCTTTGAAAACACCCCTGGTTTAAAGTCAAGTGTGTCACACGTTCATAAACACATTCCAACGTCCACAAACTGACACGTAGATCAATAACCTTTGTTTCAAAGTGACACAATTACCAGCACACCACTTCTGCAGATGTTAACGGGGCATTAAGGAAAAATAGAAGAGCAGAGGTAAACCAAAATATTAAATTACAACGCGTTATTTCCCTTCGTTTCAGTTGGGTGGTGCTTTAACTTTGTAGTGTTTAAAGCATAGCATAGCTTATTGTACGATATTATAGTAAATTGTATTTTAGTTTGAATGTATTGTATTTAATAATGTCAAAGATAATTTATGCACTATCTATGTGAACATCCATCTATGTTCTATGCACTTTAAGTAAAGCTCTTATTTGGAAGTCGCTTTGGATAAATGCTGAATGTAATTTAGTAAACTGAGTAAAATAAGACTAAATATAAACAGACTGATAAAACATAATGTTAGTATTAAAATATTGCATTTTTAAATAGTGTAATTAAGTAAAGGAACTGAAGTGAGACGTTTTGAAATGTTATAAGATACTTGAAGAAAAGACCTTCTTTAAGCTCGTGGGTGTTACACATCTTGTACCTTTGGGTGTGTGAATGTAGGCTGTTGTTCCATCTTCTAGCTGAACTGCCTGCCCGTCCTCGAGCTGTAAACTGTCCCCTCCTACAACAGAAAGATTAATAAAAACATCAGGCACAAGGACTTCACAGACAGTAACCTCTGCTTGGCTTATTTTTCCTCAATATCTCTGTTTGTTTCCAGTCTATAAAACGGCCTTATGTCATCCAGATGAAATACAAAGACATGATTCTTCCCATCATCCCACACACTGTGGCAGCTGGTCTTTCAGCATACAACACGTATACTGCTCTCTCTGTCCTGAGGTACTGCAGGGATCTTACCTCCTTTAGGCATAGACACGTGCTGGACGTAGGCAGCAGAGCCGTCCTCCAGCTGGATCACCTGGCCGTCCATGATCTGTCCGTCTGAAAAGGGGGCTTTGGAGTCGTGCTGGATGTATGCAGTGGACCCATCTGCAAGAGTGACAGCCTGCAGGCTCACTGTGTCCATGCTCTCCATCTGATCGCCATCTGGGAAACGGTTCGACAATGACAATACTTTTAACTGCCAACAAGAGAGGATAAATATTTGATACTGGTACAACTTTCTCTGGTTGGAGCGCTCATCATTTCCATATTTAATTATTATTTATTGCAACATCTCACTTTATTTGTGGTCATTTATATCTCAATACACTTTGAGTTATTATATATATATATATATATAATGTTTGTTGATATGGCACTTATTTAAATTAGTGAATACAACGTGCTTTATAAAAGAACAGGCATAACACAATAAAATACATGGTAAGTCTATTCTTTCATATTTATTTTGCATATTGTTTATAGGAAGGGCTCATAAAATATACAATATTCTAGTTATCCATAGTTTGCATCTGTTCTTGTACTTCTTTGTGTGGCGTGACACTTAAATGTTTCTGCATATTTACTGCGATGATCACATTTGATGAAGAAATTGTGAAATAAAATAAAATGATTTACTATGTTTCTAGTCCTATGTTGACTGTAAATGGAAATATAACAAATGTTATAACAAGTTCCAGTTTGCGGGCTCACCTGCCACAGTCACGGCCTCAGTCAGGCAGAGGGTGACCGGCTGACCGTCTGCATCGTGAAACTCTGCCATTCCCTGGGAGTCCCGGTTTATCTGGGCCAAGAGCATGCTTTAGCTGCTGGAGTGACAAACACAGGAGACACATTCAGAACTGGTGTCCCACACAGCTCAGTAAACACAGAGACACACCGACACAAGCACTGAGGATGGAGATGCTTTTGCAAGATGTGACAGCTGCTGATGCACTGATGACAGTTAATAACCAAATAACTTACTAACATTCAAAAGAGGGGGCCCCGGGAAATGGTATGCTGCTGGGCTCTGGGCTACAGTTCTTCTATGCTGACAGACACAATCCTGAGGTAACTTGATCCAACACATGAATTTAAGACTTTGCAACATATAAGATTCATGAAATAATGACGGTCTTACAACTTGGCACCCACTTCAAGTAAGGGCCTCAAAGTTCAGTTCATAAAACGTAACCCACCTTAATATAATGTCAGCAACTGTGCTTTTGTGGTGCATATTCCCAGACACATTTTATATTAATTAAACGTTATAACTAACCAGTAAAGTTATAACTGTGGAGTTCCTGGCGCTCTGAGGACACCAGGGCAGTTGCCAGCACGCAACCCAGCCTTGTTTACCTCATTTGACCCATAACAGTTAGGTGCATTTATTATTGGCATAGATGCTACTTGCAATAATATGTTCCCGAAATAAACTCGAGCATTTGTGGACTTTTTAAAGAAGTTTTACGCTATATATGACTTTTTAAGCTAATGGGTGCACTCTACCTGAATGGGCTCGTTTCATCTACTGTCACTGATGCTGTTGCTTTTTGGCGCTGGTTGATTTGAATGTAGCATTCGGGGCTAGCTAGCTAGTGCTAACTATGACTTGCCACATTTGTCACTCTGTAATAAAACATTATCTAACGAGTGTAGTAAAGCGACTCTGTTGTAAGGCTAACGCTGCTGGGTTAGCAGGCTGACAGCATGTTTGGAGGGTCCAACAACACACAGATACAGCAGCCGAAGCGATATGTGGTAACGGAGTGGGGAGGTTAGCCACCATGCTAACAGCACTGCTAACTACCCCAACCAGGGCTTGTCACGAGCTTTTTTTTGCGGTTATTAGCTAACTGTTTCTTGAAGATTGAGAGTATTATCTTGAGCAGTTATCTGAAGTTTGCATCTGAAGTCTAAGCAGACTCTGACAGCTTGGCGGCTAGCTAACTGTCTCCATGGAGCTTCCAGTTCGTCTAACTAGCAACGCAGTTAGGAAACAAGAACGAGGAATCCATGAGCTAAGTAATGATAACATAAGCATTTTGACTTGGTGGGTGTCAATTTTATTTTATGTTTAAACACTATTCTCCATTCTTCCTTTGAATCCCTGCCGCAGCCTATCACTCCCTCTCGCAGAGATGGCTGTGGGAATAATGCATACTGGGTAAAAACCAATTTATATACTAACCTCAGAAAATTTCCAACAATTCCTCCTGTTCGACCACCATGCACCAGTGCAGGAAACGCTTCACGATGCCCACACACCGGGAACATGTATGACAGCACTATCCTCCACGCGAGGTACCGCCTATTCCGAATTCAGACACGCTGGTTGGCTAGAGAGATCACAGCTCACACTCCTATTGGTCAGCTTCTTTGCCCATATTTCCTATTCGAGCCTATGTTGCTGTTATTCAGCTCCCCGGGCCCCTGGCAGACGCCATTCCGCGTCGGTTTTCGATTGTCTCGGGCTTTTGACTGAAAATGCGTTTCGCCGTCGTAGAAAATAAATATTTAAGCGTCAACATAAGACGGCGGTCAACGGAGACTTTAGACTCTGAGACACGTTGTGTCGCAGGATGTGGTTAAGTTTGTTTTTCAGCAACATAAACAGCGATGCGCGGGGAGATTTTTCGGCATCCATGTTGAAAACAAGGTCGTGTGGGAAAAAAAGGGGGAATCTGGGCAATGCAGTGAAGAGAGGCTCGGAGGGACGAAATAACCCGCTTACATCTCCCAGTACAGACTACACGGAGCATCACGTCTGAAAAAACAAACCCAAAGCGTCTCTCAATTCGTCCCAAACAGGACTCACCGATGCGAATTTGTGTTACAGATCTCACAAATCACATCCCAAACAACATAAGAACAATTAAAGATGTGGTTAAGAAAAACATACAATGTTATGAAATACAATATTAAACTACATGGTTATATAAACTGAAACTAGGCCAATAATACATTTATAAAATAATAGAGCCTGATGATATTCAATTCAACTTTAATATAACGCCATATCATAACAAAGTTATCTCAGTTATACATTGATATTGCAATTCGTGTAGGCTATTCTGTATTGACCTATTGGTGCATCACTGGAATTGCATGGATTATTAAGAACACCTGGGCTATACAGTGAAACAGCACAGGAAAGTATAATAATAATGATAATCTTCCTTCATACATACTTTAATTTAAAAAAAGCATCTTTAATTGCCTCTACAGAAAGCAAATGATGGAAAAGAAAAGAACAGCAGTTCAAATTTAAACAACAGTGAAGATTTAAAATACATCCAGAAAGAGGGAAGTCGACAATAAAATAATATTCATGATATAATAAGTAAAATAATGTGTACAACCCAATATTATAGGGGGAAAGTCATTCAATACAATTAAACAATTACAGACCTTTTTTAAGTGTATCCATGTTGATTGCATTAGGACACGAGGGAATCTACATGCTTTGTTTTCCAGCTTTAGTTAATTTGGGTTCAGGTCTGTTTTACTAGAGACTCTTGGTTAGAAAATCAATCTGCTAAATGTACTGCAGCATTCTAAAAGTCCCACAGCACCCAGACATATAAACATGAAATATTAGACTCTGCTCAATCTGATTAGTTGGAGCAACATGTTGACTTTCTCAGAAATAGAATATTTCCATTATATTTCATGTAGGCTATATTCTTTTGTATTCTGATTATTGAATGTGCTGTGTTTGTGTTGTGTTGCTATAATAATGTAATAATGGACATTTACAACAAAATCCTTAATGAAAAACATGTATGTTTTTCCCACATGTCAGATTAACTCATTGCTCTCAGTAAGGAAACTTGTATGTTAATCCAAAATAAAACTACATTCCTGATTATCTCTGTTAATTCCTTGTGATTATACTTGTTTTATTCGTTTGTCCTGTCAGCATTTCTTTGTCTAACATCTGTTTTAAAGTGTAATTGAAACTCTACAAATGTACATACACTGTTGTTTTATAGCATCACATTTCAAACCACTTTTTGGTGTCTTACTTTGAAAACATTTTTATTTCAGTGACGATTTAATTAAGAGACGTATTTGTTCCGGTGTCTTCCGGTTGAAGCTGCCAAGAGACAGAAGAACGGGACCATCAAAGTAAAAGCTTTATTGTACTGTATAAACAGCTACAGCTTTAATTATATAATACAAACCATTGGTGGGACAGCATTCAGTATGAATACATTATACATGTTTCTTATAACCGTAACCTTTTTCTTCAGTTTAAAATGTCCATAAAGTCATTTATTTGTATCTATATTATTGTCTCTGTGCTTGTTTTAGCACTTATACTCTTATATATACTTAACACTTATATATATATTTTTTTATTTTATTTTATTGTGGTTAAACCTTGTGAAGCATGTACAGCACATTTACCTGGTAGCTGCTATAATAAATCTTGAACTTGTAATTGCCTAAAAATGCAGTTGTGAGTCTCCCAGCCATCTTGGGACCTATAATATTATATTTTTTAGTTAGTCTGGCTAAGACTGATAAAATACTGGCTTATATGAACCACAGGAACACTTGTGCCACTGTTAAACAAACTTAAACAGCAGATATGAAACTTTCCAAGCCACCATGTTTCAGCTGTTTAGTGATTAAATGAATCAGCTTTTTATCATCTGTGAAGGTTTAATGGGACAGAAAGACAGAGACAACTTGTGTTGTTTGGGTGATAGACGTACTTCTCATTAAACATTAAAAAAGGGACGTTGAAAACGATTAGATGTTTAAAGCTCCGTTTACACTCGATATTTCAAGATCGATCAAGTGTCGCTTTGATCACCATTCTCAAATACAGAGGATCATTTGATCAGGATGATTTGCCACGAGTTTTATTTTGAAGGTTTTGACCGGATATGGCGTTGCTCACCTGTCTGATTTAACTACCTGGCGTCATAATGTGTGTGTGGGGGGGTCTCCTCCGCCTCTACCAGCCTGAAGTCATCATCGGGGATTCCTCAGCACAGCCTGCAGACACACGCCGCCTCGGCCGGGCCGTCATGTCCACGGGGATGCGGACGGAGAACCGGGGGGACCCCGGGGACCAGGATGCTGCGTCTCTGAGGCAGCAGAGGAGGCTGAAACAGGCGGTCCAGTTCCTCCATAAAGACTCAGCTGATCTGCTGCCTTTGGATGGACTGAAGAAGCTCGGGACGTCTAAACAGGGGGTGTGCCTCTAATCACAGGCCTCATGTTATACTGCACATTTTGGGGCTTTATCATAGTAAAATAAAGTAATGTTTAGTTAGTTGTGATTGATTGATTGTTAATTGTTATAAATTATAGCCAGGATAATAATGGAGCGGTGTAGCCTTTGTAATATAGTTACAAGGAGAAAATAAAAGGTATAAAATGAAAAGTATAGCCTAATGTTTGCACACCTATAAATACAAATATCAAAAATAAACTCCCACATGAAGAAATTGACCTTAGGTATATTAAATGTTTGGAAAATGTTACCACTTGAGCAAAATATTACTAAAAACGTGTTAAAATATGAAATTAAGTTTGTTTGCTGGAGTCTAAATGTTTCTAGAAATGTTGAATATTTATCCCAACACCACTGACAGTGTCATCCAAACATGTTAGCCTGTAACTGTCAGGTCATTTGGCTCCAATCTTGTATATAAGTATCATATCATTGATCTGCATGTTTTAGCTTGACCACATTTTT
Source organism: Nannoperca obscura (assembly GCA_036024295.1). Taxonomy (NCBI): domain Eukaryota; kingdom Metazoa; phylum Chordata; class Actinopteri; order Centrarchiformes; family Percichthyidae; genus Nannoperca; species Nannoperca obscura. The sequence continues at coordinate 28,139 of JAVQJL010077103.1, forward strand.
CCCCCCAACTGTACTGTTTTTATTTTATTGCAGCAGCCGCATCATATTCTCCAGAAGCGTCTGCTGGAGGCCAAGCTGTCCCGGGGAAGGACGACGCCTAACAACAGCGGGGGGGTGAGTCGTAACAGTCACTTAAATTCACACGAGGATGAGGAAGAAGAGGAGGAAGATGTCATCTATGTGCCCTGCAAGGTGAGTGGAAGTTGTGTGGTGATGATTAAAAATAGATTCCATTACATTTATTTCATCAAAAGTTGTACTCAACACTTATCTTATTTCCATTTTATATATTCAGAACAAGCCTTTTAAAAGTGAAATTAGGAATTTTGTCAACTTGATTTTTCTTTTCTGCTGCTGCTGTGTTTTAAAGTCCGTCTGGCCTCTTGTTGTCTCCCCCACCGTCTCTGTGTTCACAGTGTTTAGGACAGGAGGTGAACCTGCTGATTGACACCGGCTGCAAACTGAACCTGATGTCCTCACTCAGTGTGGAGAGATCAGGGTGAGATCACACTTTATCTGTCCATTTCACTCCATCAGGCCCATTATCAAGATGAATGTCAGATCATTATTTAAGGCTGATTCTGCTCCTGAGTGAAAGTTGAAGAAACCACATAGTTAAACGTGTTCTGAAACTTTTTTTTATTTTCAGAAATAGTCAAAATATCTTCAAACTCCTGAAGTTGAGGGACTTTTCCTGCGTTTTCTTCTGTGTTGCTCATTAAGCTTTCTGGTACTTTGCTTATTCTGCACCTCCATCCATTGGGTGCATCTAATGTTCCTGTGACACGTTTGCTGTCTTCTTCTTCTGTTTAGTGGCGGGTTGCTGTCTTCTTCTTCTGTTTAGTGGCGGGTTGCTGTCTCCTTCTTCTGTTTAGTGGCGGGTTGCAACCAGCAGCTGAGGTGCATTAGTGCCCTCTTTCTAGCTGTACAAGCAATTTAAGTGCATTGAACATTTAATAAAACATTTCTTATATTTCTTTAAGGAAAATTACATTGAGATCATTAATATTTATATCATATAACTTGAACCTGTTTACAATAAAATATTTTTTTTCAGTTTCCTCTGATTTTCAAAAACATTGTAGAGTATCAGTTTATCTGTCGCACCAACCCTCTCCTGCATGTATGGATGTCAATATTTGCCCCTCCAGTGTTGCTAAGATCAGGTACTACTTCTACGTAAGCAGAACAAGTTCATTATTTTGTTTTATCGCGATCACAACGTGATTTTCTGGAGTTAACAACAACATATAATACACAACATATAACAAAAATATACATTTCCAGCACGGCTGTTCTCGGCTTCCGTACATTTCAATATTCAGTGAGCACATTTTTCTTTTATCTCTCTCTCTCTCTCTCTCTCTCTCTCTCTCTCTCTCTCTCTCTCTCTCTCTCTCTGTTTCTCAAAGTTTGAAAGAACTGGTTGAGGAGAACAAAATGGAGACCGATGGATTTCCATTTCAGCGGAAGCTTTGCATTGACGGACACATCAAAGAGCTCAGCCTCACCATCGGGCAACTCAGAATAATGTGCTCCTTCGCCGTAGTAGGTAAGGAAGAAGAAGAAGATTAAGGATTACATTTGTGTGACTGTAGCCAAGACACTTAGAATGTTATTGTACTTATTATATAATATAATATTATTGTTATACCAATTGCATTTATTTGCAGAAAGTAACAGACCACTGGTTTCGCTGGGCAGCAAGACACTAAAGTCACTCAAGGTAAATCATCAGCTTCATTAAAGTTCCACTCAAGAAGATGTCTGTGCAGAGTTTGAACCTAGAAGGACATTTTCACGTTCATCTGCTGAAAGTGGAAAGTTTCAGATTTTAAGGGGCGTGGCCTACAATCACAATTTGTTACATCACAAATAGTTTAGAAGCAGCCAATCCTGGTTCAATATTCAACGTATACAAGTGTGACGTAGAAACCTGAAGCCACCACGGCACACACACTGAGCAGGAAAACCTGATAAGTTAACAACATTTGCATTTAAGAAATATTGATAGATCTTCCCATTTTTATTGATCTAGAAGGAGTAGATGCTTTTTAAAGAATTCTTATATTGAAAATTGTTTTTGCAGAAAAACAAACACATCAGACACACATTATTGTTCCAAGCAGACTATTTGGAAATATGTTTTCATAAATGTCTGGAGGGCGTCTTTAAATGTAATGATTAATCATTTAGATGTAAATGTGTAAATGTGTGATGTGTTGGTGCATCATCTTTTTTTTTTTTTGCAGTCTGTAATTGACACTGAAAAGCAGATGTTGGTGTTTGGGACAAATGTGAAGGAGCAAGTTCAGTTTGCCAAAAAGCCGTTCAACGAAAGGTACGATTATTATTTCCTTTAACAGAGCGTTTGTCCTCTTTAAGGTTTGCTCCTGTTATACTTCACATTCAGTTCAACACAACCACTAAACCTTTTTTTATACAATTAATAACGTGGTTGCACTTCTACTCCACCACCACTTCTGAGGGAAACTTTTTACTCCATTACTTTTATTTGATAACTTGAGTTACTTTGCAGATTCAGATGAGTAATACAAAATATAATTAACAAGTGAATTATGATGTATTGTTACAGATGAAGCAACCAGAAGTATTTACATTTGTTAAAATTAAACTCCACTTTTAAGAGCTGCAACATTAAACTGACATAGATATTCTGAAATGGGCCGTTCTGCATAATGAGTACTTTTACTTTTTGTACTTTAAGTATATTTCTACACTGTTGTATTGCTACTTTAAGTAAAACATTAGAGTACTTTTTCCAGGACTCAGGGTTCGGACAAAGTCTTGAAAGTTTGGAAAATGCTTAATTATAACTGTTATGTTTTTAAGATTAAGAATGTGCTTGAATTCAAATATACTCCTTAAAAATGCTTGATTTTTAATAAGTCTTTTAATAATAAAAATCTGACTTCAAGACTTCAAGACTTTGAGTGTCTGGAAATATTTGGTTTAGGTACCTTGAAACTGCTTGATTTTGTCCTGTATAAACCCTGAACACTGGTAAATGCACTCGCAAAGTTGTGGAAACCAAATATTCTACAAATGAATCTCACCAAGCTTTTTTCTGCTTCTTTTTCCACAACAGCTCCTCGAACTTCCAAGACCTGTGACACACACACACACACACACACACACACACACACACACACACACACACACACACACACACACACACACAGAGACCAAGAGCAAGACAATAATTTATCGGGGAACTTCACACGT
>JAVQJL010077104.1:0-12125 GCA_036024295.1 Nannoperca obscura
CCCCCCCCCCCCCCCCCCCCCCCCCCCCCCCCCCCCGCCCCCCCCCCCCCCCCCCCCCCCCCCCCCCCCCCCCCCCCCCCCCCCCCCCCCGACACGCGCAGCCAGTTTTGTGTAGTTACAGTAACTGTCTGGCTATTCCCCGCCAGGAGGACTAAATAAATAAATAAAGGGAACTCCACTTCATAACATTTTAATTGGCTTTGGAGGCTTAGCTGTGGCTTGCCTGCGGTTACCGTGGTCGGGGCAAGTACGGAGCGCAGCAGCCACTGGATGTTTTAGGCTCTCAAACACATGCAGGCTCTCTCTCTCACACACACACACACACACACACACTCTCGCTCTCAGCGGCTACACTCTCTCCGTCTCTCACTCTCTGAAGGCCAACGGTGCTGTCCCGCAGAGGTTGGCATTTCCTTTGACAAAACCACTTGTCGAAATCCAACTCCCTCATTACACTGTGTTGAAATTGCCGCACGCTGCAGCGAGACAATCCCTGTGAAACCCACCAATGGCCACAAACTTATCTTTCAAACAAGTCGAATCAGACTGTAAACACACTGAGCTTGTTTCTGTTCGACCTCCCATTCCGCTGCCCGTGAGTGTTTTGATGTGTTTGGACTTGAGGCTTCTGCGGTGTGTGTGGTTCCCATGCCTTTTAGAGCTGCACTGGATGGGATCCTGTCTGTGGAGCCTCGCTGTGATGAGGCTTGCAAGTAGCATCTGATGACGTCATTACCTGTAGGAGCTTGTGGGTGTGTGTGTGTGTGTGTGTGTGTGCGCGCACCTGCATATGTGTATTCCTCATGTTTGGTTATATCAGGGATTAAGTGGTGCTTCAGTGTGGCCCCTCAGTCCAGATGAAATGAAGGTCAGTACATGAGTTGGCCTGTGTTTCTCCTGTGCGAATGTTTCCTGGTTCCCTGTACCTCTCAGTGATAGAAACGTCTCCAATTAGAGTCTGAGCTCATGTCACACATCTGCTGATCCCATCCACCCAGCTCCAGGAGTTTCCTACCTATTTATGAGAAAGCCATCCATCCGCCTTCACGCCTCCTAATCCCCTAGCCGCCATTATTCCTGGGAAGCGCGCTGTCACCATAGAAATCAACAGAGAGAAACAGAAAACACAACAAAACAACTGTAATGGGGGGTGGGGGTGGGGAGATGTTGACTAGAAGAAGAAAACAGGGAATAAGGCAGGAAACAATTGTGTAAATCCTCCAAAGGTCAAAGCACTGGTAAAACATATATATAGAGAGAAAAACGAAGAAGGAGAAAAATGATCGGCCATGAAAGTGTCAATGTGGAGTTTGTGAAGCATTGTCGGTGCGGGGTTTGCCTGCTCAGGCGAATGGGTCTCAGGGGCTCTTTATTTTTGAAGCTTGACTGCAATTTGGATAAGAGAGCCAGAGGTCCCAGGGAAGGAGCCGCCAACCCTGACAAGCTGCTGGAGGAGCCCTGCGCGGGGTCACCGAGCGAACCCCATCCTCAACAACTCTGGAAGACTATTCACACGTGCACCTTCTACACCCATGCGTGCAGTTTGGTGCAGATGATGAGATGCACGCAGCATATGGTGCACACTTTCAGTACATATCCTCATCTTGTGCAGGGGCACGTCAGCATGTTTACCGTGACTTCTTTCCACCATTGCTGCCGGCCTCTTCACTTCTTTCTATCGTCTTCACTCCTCCACCTTAAAAACAAAGCGAGACGCTCACTGATAACCTTTTTACTCTGACAGGAAATGTCTCAAATAATAAAGGCTTTTTAACAAATCAGAAAGCCTATTATCCTGTTCGAGTGCATTCACATAGATACATGCACTGTTTCCACACATGCGTGTGCTAATTTGTCAGACTGGCGCTTGATGTAACGTAAAAAGCACAGCGAATGTGAAAGGAGTGTGAGCAAGAGAGAGAGAGGGGTGGGGAGTGAGAGAGGAACCTGACATGTTGCTGTTTTGATAGGGAGATTCCATTATTACCGCAAAGGTTAAGCTTGCAGAAGGCTGGCTGCTGACTGGTTGATGGGATTAGAGAATACATAATTGTTCGCCAGTCACATGTGTCATAAAACGAGACGCCAAACCCTTTTGTAATGAGGATTATGTGTCTTTTCCATGGATTCATTTCTCCGTTCGGTGACATTATTGTGTGCTTGGTGAGCAGTGAGAGCCTGTATCTCTCCCATCTCGACTGTCTTTTCCGTCTGATTGCACACATGGGCCCACTACCTTGACTTTCCACTGTGCACTCTGAGATTTTTACTGGTCAGTGTGGATGCACAGCACTATTGGCCAAAGCCTGTAAAACTAGCACAAGCATATTTCATTGCACTACAAGGTGTGAACTAATAGAGTCTTAGTGTTTGGCAGCAGAAAACACTGGATTTGAACCCGTGGACCTTGACTAACCTCAGCAGATAATTATGTCTGTTATTTTGCTTTTTGCGAAGGAGAAGTCAGAATGGTTTGTGAAACCTACCGTTTAGGTGTTTTATGTGCTGGACCGGTGAAGGCTGGTTGGAGTAATCTTCTTTAAAATGGCTGTGTGAAGCTGTTTATTGTTCAGTATATTAATTGACTTTAAGTGCTCCCACAGGCACCACAAAGTGAAATGAAATAGCTACAGTTGTATAAATCCACCATCATAAGGTGAATACAAAGACAATAAGAAACCACAGATTTCTTTTGAAGTTTGTGTTAACAACTGTGTGTGTGTGTGTGTGTGTGTGTGCGTGTGTGTGTGTAATAGAGAGAGAGAGAGAGAGAGAGATTGAGAGAAGCAGAGAGTATGATTAGTGTTTCCATGAATATATTATTCCCAATGCATGAAAACTTTGTATGTCCAATTGGTGTGAATTTCCCTTTTGCTTTACTTAACAGATTTCATGGTTCTCTTAGGAAGAAACCAATTTCCACCTATTTTAAATGAAAAAGTACAAACTGTATTGCCATTTTAAAACAAGACTATTTTTGCTACCACTTTTTGAGTAACCTACCCTTTACAAATGGTTTATAAGATGTAACTAATGAGTTTATTAATGGTTAATAGACCGTTCACCAATGCTTTATAGATCACTTACAAGTTTTTTCCAACTTTTTGGTTGCCAGGTTGTGGAAAGTCCTCTTCAAGCATGTGTTTTTCAGCTAACTCTCAGCTCCCTCAAATGGACTGTTTGACCTCCACAATCCATCTATTAATTTGCTAAATAAACATTAACATATTATGTTAATGTCCCAAGTCCATTTTAGGGAGACAAAGAAAGTGTCATGCTGGATGAGGATTTTTTATGACCTGGCAACAATGTTCTTCTTTATAGTTTATAACTGTTCTGTAAATCATTAGTAAATTATTTTATTATCCATTAATAAAACCATTCATTATACTTTATACACCCTCATGGGTTAGAGGCGGACATGCAAAGATTTTATTTCTTTCTTTTAGAGAGCAGAGAAAGCTCCCAAATAGCCAGTCAGAAAATTTCTGCTGCTTTAACAGCCTTTTTGTTTGTTTGTTGTTGATTGATTTTCCCATTTCACTGCTTTCCTCCCTCTCTACCTTTGTTGCACATGTATGTAGTTTGTCTCCAACTGCTCACATAATCACATGTGACACAGAAGATGTTATATGTGTGTTTGGAGCAAAGCACTGCTGAGTGTAAATGCAAAGTGATCACTGGAGCACGCACTGAAATAAGGCTTGGCTGTGGGGAAAGGAAACATTAAGTCTTGCGCTGCACAGCAAACACCAGAAACTGCGTTAAACATTACAGTCACATTGTAATTTTACAGCCTGTTTTAGTATTACTCATGACTCTAATGTAGGAGTGAGGCAATCAGTGCGCATGAAGCTCAGTAATCCAGATTAACTTTGAAGTACACTTTCATGTAATGAGTTTTCTTGCACGCCAGGCAGTTAAATTGCGGGAACTGCTGGACAGAGCCGTGTGAGTCCATGCGTCCTGTTTGCAGGCTGAGCTGTTAGAGAACCTGCTCAGACCTGACTGCTGCTGTATGAAGTGTATGGACTGGAGCCGCAGCAGTCATGGAGGAGATAAGTGTGTCACTAATCGCTGAACAATGATGACAAGTCAAGTTGTTGAACCTTGTTCTCCATTGTCAGCAGAAAATTGATCAATAATGTGATGCTTGTTGTGCTGTAATTTTAGATTTTACGCTTAAGTTAATAGTCACCTCTCTGACTTTAGACCAAAATGGTTTGATCAGAATTTTTATATTGATAATCAATAACATGACTATGTGAAAGGAATTGCTTGTAGGGATACAGCCACAAGGAATTATCACCTGACTCTGCATTTCCTCTCAGCTCTATGGAGTGTTTCATCATCATTCACCTCAAAACTTTGGTTAATTCAACATTCCTATTTTAGTTTTGTTTGCTGCAACTGTTTGCATCAAAAAAGCTATAAAGCCCCAGTGTAAATGCAACACCAAATGACAAACAAAGTTAGAAACTAGCTGGTGAACATGGTTCATAGCATTGAACAGCAAGTGGAGAGCAAAGCAGAGAAAAAAGAATGATTTTAATATTGCTACGTCTCTGTTGGATGTTCAAATAGACAACTATTAGGCAGGTGAGCCATATCAACTTAAAAGGTGATAATATCTCAGTGTTATATCAAAGCTTGTTTATGCTGCTCTCAGGTGGACAAAAACATCATTTATTGCAAGTTTAAAGAGTAACTTAATATCAGGCTGAACCGCTGAATTTTACTGCCCTTTTGAAAGTTGAACGTTTAATTTCTGACCAGTGTCACTGTTGGGTGTGGTTGTTTGTGGTCAGAAGCTCTGTTGCACCATACTCAACAGTGATGTCATGGGGTCCTGGAGTACACCTGCCCATCACTGCAGCAAGGTGAAAAGCAACACACTGGATGTCATCCAAAACAAAATGTTCAGGGGGTTACTAAAGTTAGTTTGTACATATGAATTTTAAAATGCTAAGCGTCTAGCAAGTCTTTACATAACAGCCCTTTTCTGCCTTTGAGTCTTTTTGTGAGACAGTGTCTGCGTTTGTGTGAGAAACAAACAGAAAAAAACAGTGTGTGTGCGGTCCAGCTAGTGCACTTCTTCAACACCCTAAAAAGCGTAAAATGGCCCTCAGTGGAGCGAGCCTCCACATTGCCTATCACTCCATTACCAGCCACGCCGCTTGACTCAGGCCAATGTGCAAAACAGCTGTGGAAAAGCCCTCATGCCTTTTCTTTAATAGAGTGTCCCCTTAGATATATTTTTCCTACTCTCCCCATTTTTATCAGAAGTATCGAAATACCCACCCACTTCTGTCATGTAAGATTGGTTCCTCTCCAAGTATGACATGATGGAGCTCATCTGGATTGAGTTAGGGTGGGGCACCCTGTGGAGATAGAGTGGACGGGAATGTCATTACTGAATCGATAAAGCCTTGTTAGCAGTTTGGGCTCACTGTGTGCAACAAACACTGGACTTATTCAGTAGGATGCGGTCTCTGTACCATGACGGTGCACCATTTTGCTTTTGGGAAGTGCCTGCCCCCACACCCCACACCCGCTCCTGTTTCTGGTATGTTACTTGTGAACCACATGTTGCATAAATGTCACCACTGCAAAAGGGATCTCTGTTGCCACTCTGGCTATAAAGCACAGATCATTCTGGCAGCAAGCAGCAGATTTGGCTGTCTCCAGTATTTGGGGTCTATTAGCTTTATTAGCTAGATGCAGGATGAGACAGACACATCCCCAAAATTACTCAAATGTTCAAATTGATTTCACTTTCTTTCATGACAAATTTTTTATATTTCTTATACTTGTGAATTAACATGTAAATGCCCACTTCTCTTACGTCTGAATTATGTGCAGCACAACAGGTGACAATGATAAACAAATGTAAAAAATATAATCATGTGGAACCTTAAAACTAAGCAAAATTGTATCTGCTTAATATTTGACTGAATGTCCTAAAGTGAAGGAAAGACACTGGCATTGACTTGCTGCATGTGGCAACTAAATACCTTAGAAAACATTGGCCCACAGTATATACACATCCAACAGATACAGAGCATTATTAACCTTTATTTGACATTGTCCAATATTCACTCTCCTTTAAACTCTGTTTTTGATCTTCACCAACTCCTGAAGTAAATATCTGCTCCATAAGCTGCTAAATGCTTTGCTATGTTCACTCGCTGTTTGCTAACTTTGTCAGTCTGCTGCTGGTTTCTCTGGCTGCAGGTTTATCAGAGCACCAATGTTGGATTGGAACTTGCTTTCTGCGAGTGAGAAAAGATGTTGGATTCTGTAACAGGAGAGAGAAAAAATTGGACGTGTGTATCTCTAATTTTGTACAAACCAGTACAAAATCTTTATGACCATAAAATCGGTTACCATGGCCAAATCGGCACCCATTAAATTAAGTTATGTCTTCCCAGGTTATGAAATATTGTTTTTATAATATTCATGCCCATGACGCATTTCAAACTGAATGGATTAGGAAAATGATGCATGATAGAGAGTATCAGGTATCACCTGTATCAGGTGTCCTAAGGCATGGCCGGTCCAGTGGTGCAGCACAACGTGAAGGCCGTTCGGTCTTTTCCTGGTTCAGACCCCGATTGTTTCCACTTGTCCCGTTTTGTGCTGCACCTGTAAATCCCCTGTTGAATGACATTTACTTTTAGAATGAGATTTCCTCGTGATAGATTTAATTATGAAAATATTTCCCTTTCCATTTGAATCTCTCCTGCCAAATGATAATGTCTCCCAATCAACCAAAACACTATTACATTTGCGTAATAGAAGGTGATTTGTGAGGACACCTGAGTTAACAGTCCTCTGCACCTCTGCCCCTCAGCATCAGGGAGATCTCTCCTATCTCAACCCCCTGGTGGATATTTATTGCAGATTTTAGTCCCTGTAACCATTTATGCAAGCAGACGTAAAAGCATAGCTGAAATACCTGACATTTTCCCTAAGTCTTGTTTGATTACGTGAGAAAGGTTCTAATGGGAGACATCACGCTTGTTTTCCAGTCCTTCTTGTGCATGTCGAACACTCAGCCCAGGAGCCATCAGGTCCATTCTCCCAGCCGGTCTTTGATGCCAGGGCAGAGCAATCAGACTAATTGTCCATGACAACACTGATGAAACATTTCAGAAGGAGAAAAACACAGGCTTGGGAAACTGAATCAATATCATTAATCACGGATTGGAATCTGCTATTAATGGTGTCTGTTTTCTATTAGGGCCCAAACGCAGACATTAGCCGTACGCAGGAATGGGGATAGGGAATATCCGGACAGTGCTGTGACCCCAGCTGTCCTCGGCACGACCAGACACAAAAGTTTGCACCAGAGTTCAAATTCTGTCACCCTCTAAACACAAAACAACACAGCCTCGTCTCTATCTGTCAAGGTTACAGTGGATGGTACAACACACACCTGCAGGTGCAACAGCAAAACGGAGGGTTTCAGTAAGAGAACTTGCATATCACAGGGGTAGAAGATGCAATTTATTCGTTGTATTATATGTATCAGGTGGAGGAGGTGTTTTAGACACAGCAGAAGTGCTGTCTTTGAAGGGCAGACGATATGAGTGTCTAAAAAGATTCAAAACAGGAATAATCATCCTTCCTTTCAGCAAGGCTGTCTGGACAGCTGTGAGTGTTGCTCTTTCTTTTTTTAATGTTCTTTCTTTGTCAACCAGGTCATTATAAGTGTTGACATTTACTCACTCAGCTAAGTTGCACTTCACTTAAACTTGCAATAACATATTTCTTGGCCACTTGGAGGCAGCAGAAACACAACACTGACATATTATCACCTTTGAAGTTGATAAGGAAACGTGTTGGCAAACAGTTGTTTATTTAGACATCCAGCAAATCGGAGCAACATTAGCATGGAGCGTTTCTGTCCACTTGCCGAATGTAAGTCACTCTCATTTTAGCTCTGCTATTCGTCTCCGCCAACACCTGAGGGAAATATCTGTCTCTTTAGCTGCTAAATGCTCCACTATGGCCACCAGCTAGTTGCTAACGTTGTCTGTCTGTTGTTGGTTCTGACAGTGTGCTTCTCACAGTTTTCTTTAATTGAAAGCAGCTTCCTGCTGTAGCTACGCTATTACACCGGTAAGCATGAACCAAAACAGTAAAGCTGCAGAGCGGAAAACCATTGCAATGAGTGGAAAGAGGCTAACAAGAGGTAATAATTAACTGTGGTTTTGTCACTATTAGCATCCCATTTCACAAGAAACAATGTGATCCATAATATAAATAAATATAAACAATTGATTATAGTAGCTTTAACATAATTTTACTGCACTCACATTGAGAGTAATTGTTTATAATTAGATAAGAGTACAAGGGTCTTGTATTAGAGCATGGCAAGGGTGTGAAAAAAGCAAGACTCATAAACATGAAAAAACCACTGAGCACTGCTCTGAGCCAGTTAACATGAAAGGCCGTTTCACTAGCAAATGGGACTTTACAAGGGCCCTCCAGACCAGAAAGGCAGCCTGGCCTCCAGTGACACATACAGAACATAACGACTGTCCCATCAGTGACCGTCCATCCACCAGAACACAGAAATTCTTCAAAGACCCTGCTTAACCAAAAAGAACTATGAGAGAATTACCTCAAGTGGAAAGTTTGTTATGCTAATGTGTTGAGGGACTGCAGGGGAAGTGTCAAGCGTGAAGGGTGTATGGCTGCGGAGGCTAAATAGTTAGGCTGCCGTCCCAGCTCATAGCTTCAGCACTGGTGCACTGAGGCAGTGCGTGCCTGTTATTTGCCAGAGGGCTGGAAGAGGGAGTGGGGTACACAGGAGCACCATACCCCTCCTCCCTCTCAGTCGCTTTCCTTCTCCTCCCTTTTTCAGTCCCTGACTTTGATGTAGCACTGCTGGTTATGCCATATTTTTCTTGGCTATTGAAACCGAATGGAAAATACAATGTAACGAAGTTCTTGTTGCTGCCCAAGTGCATAGATTTAACTTTTTTATGTGACTTTAAAAGACGGAGGAACTATTTGGAGGTGACACTGGCACTCTATTCCCCCCTAATCCCTAACTCAACACAGAGCTCTTTTGCGAATGAGAAGTCTCTTCCACACTCAGTTTAATGCTGCGGCTCTCCTTTGTATGGAGGTAGTGACATCATCACTACAAGACGTGTCCATTATCAGCCACCTGATGACATGTAGGCAAGTTGAATTTGTTGTCATGGTGACGGAAACACTTCTGTGTATACAATGCATATCTCTGTCTGCTGGGATCAGCGTCCACTGGCGCTGTGCTTTTACATTAGTACTACTTGCAGTGTTGCATATATTCTACATCAGGTAACTCTCTAACACAATATCTAATAACAAAAATCTGCTAAAGGTTAGCTGAAGCAGAACAACAGTAGTACCATTCGTATTAGCCTGAATTCAATCCAAGCCAGACATCAGCAACAACAGTTGCTCATAATATTAACCCTACATGACTGTCCAAGAGAAACATGTTTCTACCCGTTCAGTTACTGTTTCCCATCAATGAATCACACACACACACACACACACATTAAGAAATATTTGTGTTTGCACTCTTTCGACAGTGATTACTTATGTTGTCAAATGTATAATTGTCTGTGGAATGGCATGGCATGGTAGGCGTTGGGATCACTGCGTGTGGAGCCTGCAGTCTGTGGGAGTGAATGTATCTGTATGCACTGGGAACATATAGGATATCACTGACTGGATGAGGATTTCCAGTCACACTGAAACCCAAAGGATCCCAACTAAGGTTCTGTTTGGACCCAAGAGAATCTCTTTCCAGGCAGCTGTTGGTCTGGCCAGTGCTCCTGACAGCAGTGGGACTGTAACACTGGATCCAACGCAGGGGAGACAAAGTCAGCTGCCAGGGTTTACATGACACTGCCAATGGAAAGATGGGGTGTTTAAAATACATCAGTGGAAAGACCTTCAATGAAACCAGCTTTCCCCTTCTGATAAAAGAAGCTGCTGACAAAAAAAAAAAAAAAAAAAAACCTCTTTGCACTCACTGACAAACATAGGACAACTTGTCAACTTCTTTCTCTTAGTGACAGAAACTACCATCTCCCTGAATGCACTCTTTTTTTCCAGGCAGAAAAAAAATTCCAAATTCAGAAACTGCATCAAATGAAACAATAAATTGTTTATAATGGCAACAGACAGGTGTCTGAGGGGGAATTTATTTCTATCATCACAACTGATTGAACAGTGTGAACCCTCAGGCGTGATACGGAGTTGTACAAATTGGGAGGAAATTTCTTTGAGCAACCAACTTGCAAGACACATGGTTTATGTATTATTTTCTATTTGTATAAGCAATGTCAGCTGATGAAGTGTTCCCTCTGGCATAGGCAGTGATTTGAAATGGCACGTGTGCCTAGGGTTGTCTGTCTGTCTGTCTGTACTTCAAAGGCATGTATGTATCAGATACTGTGACCTGGTCCAGGTTTCTTGGGGGTGCAGACAAGGTCAACAACATGTGCTATGATTCCCAACCACCCCCCTGCAGCTCCAGACTGCATCTGTTACATTCCTTGCAAAACAGAACAAAACATGGTCACCCGGTTTGTTTTGGTAACCCGGAGCATGAAAACATATAGCTTTGCCTACATCAGGAGGCTTCAGATGGAATCGTTGAGTTTCCTTAAGGTGGTTTACAACTCAGTGACTGTGCCACCTTTGGCTGCCTTCTCTCACAGTTCTGGGAGCTCTGACTGCATTACCAACTCAATAAGTCCCTTTCCACCCTCATACTCTTTCTATTTGCTTCTTATACCTGGATGTTTCTTTGACAGCACCCCCCACATTCACGTATCTTCTTAATCTCTTTTACTTATGCTTTGTTTACCCTCCTGTCTGCTCTCCACTCTCATTACTCCTCCGCCATCTCGTCTTTTGCTCCATCTCTCTCCCTCCCACATTCATGTCTCTCTATTTATTCCACTCTAGCAGTCTGCCTCTCTGCCCTTTCTGCCCCTGAGTGTTAAACTGTAGCTCGGAAACAGATTCCCTTAAGTACCTGCTTTGGAATCTCCTCTACGATGATAACTCCAGACCATTTCCATGCAGAATTGGGAAAACAGCGAATGCAAACTCACATTTTCAGAGAGGGAAGAAAAAAACAAGCCATTAAAGTGTTTTTGCAGCCTTTGAAATGTAAATTACTGTCACTGATGGGGTCACTTCTGTGCACGCGTTATTCGTCAGAATATTTATGAGCATGTAATCTTGGAAAGCATTCGTTTGTGTATGGTTCAAATGGGGTGCTCATAAATTACTGTAAGCTACCATAGCAGGAGACAGATGAGCTGTTGTCATCCAGATTTTCTTTATGCCACATTACTGCTCTGTCAGAGCTCGGTTCTTTGCATGATCTGGCACTGATAGACTCGAGCACATCTGGTACCAGAGTGCTGACACGGGAGTTAACCTCTGTCCTCTCTCCATCCAGGGCCATGTCCTCAGGTGAGTGTGAACTCTGCAACATAGAAAGCGAGGTACGACCATCATAGGAAGCACAGGCAGAAAATAAGTTTAGTTGGATATTGCCAAGTGCCACCTGTTTTTTTTAGTGCCTTTCATACAGTAGGCAGTACGTCTTTTAAGTTTATGTATGCTTTAATAGTTCCAAAACATTAATCCTAGAAGCGACTGACTGATATGTAAAGGTCATTCTGCGTGTGTTTATAGGCACAGAGGAGTGTATTCATGAGGGCGAGTGACAGACACCCATAGTGGAAGAAGACTGATTTGGTCCCATGTGAACTTGCGTCAGTGGGACTGGATCATCAGAACCCAATGAGGCCTTCCACTGTCTACCTCAGTCTATTCCCTGCTGCACCATCAGTGAGTAATCTGTTTTCTGAGGCAGTATGGGAAAAAGGGATGTTCACATATTCGTGTTCTGGTTATTGCTCTTATGTGTTTTAGCTGACTGCTCAGTCTCAACAGAGTACGATACTAGGAGGAAAGAAAGTCATATTCTACAGCAAAACATCCGGGGGGGGGGGGGGGGGGGGGGGTTTACACAAAAATAAAATTTTCGTTTTTTTTTTAAGTTGTTTTTTTTTTAATTTTTTTTTTTGAAAATGAAAGAG